>JAWPHD010007646.1:0-126045 GCA_037043455.1 Cyrtodaria siliqua
GCCGACATTTTCAATGCTATAGACAAAGACGGAACCTCAACAGAAACAACACCTTGAATACCAGTCGAAGGACAAACTGTTCAGAGCAAACTTACCTTCGTGCTTACATACCACCCTGACCTTCCAATGTGAAACAGATTATTAATAACACTGGTCACACATAGAGGAGTCCAGAACGTCTGAACAAAATGCTGCCTAGAAAACCATTATGGCGTACCAGGAGACCTAAAAGTTCCGCGACATCCTTGTTGCAGCCAAGTTGAAACCCGATCAATACTCAGACACAGGACAGTAGGGCCCTTGCCATACATCGAGAGTCTAGACTTGTAAATACATGTCCCCGCAAATTATTTCTTATCTTCATCGGTGCCAAAACACAATCAAAAGTGTCACAAACTGCAAACCGAAACGTCATCTACTTAATGACGTGCTTGATTGCAAAAAACAGTATGTCGGTGAAACTAAGCAGGCGTTGAACCTCCGATTTAAACCTCCATCGCTCCGATTGTAAATTACGTAGGTTTGCTAGGTCGCCAGCGGCCGAACCTTCAGTTCAGAAGGCCACACGTTCAACGACTGTCTCTGACATGCATCGAACACAATCCAAATTGGCCGACGCAAGAACGTAATTGCGTGAAACGTACTGGATAAGACGCTTAAACACAAAACACCAGTAGGAATCAACAAAGGGGACTAGGATACATCTTACAGAATTATAAATGTAAACACACATACTCCGGTTTTTATTACTTCCCTTGTCCAATTTTCTCCATTTATATATTATTTTAGCCCTTATTCATTAATTTGGAGTTGTTTTTGCTATATCCTGGCAGTAACGATTCTTTGTCCTTATGATAGAAGTAGGGTTATTCACTCACATACTCCTTCTCTCATAACTAATAATAAATGTCAGCGTACAATTTCACTTTATCCAACCAGCAATGTTCTATTATTAGTACTTTTGTTACTCCCTTGATCAATACATCTCCATTTATTTAATTTATTTTTTAGCCTTAGTCATTGTTTTCACTAGCTTTGGAGTTGCTTTATACTTTATCCTGCAGTATCGATTTTGGTTTAAGCTTTTGAGGGTAGGGCTTGTGTTATCTTTTTCACATTTTACTCTACTCTTCATAACTAATTGTCAGGGTACAGTTCTTCCCTCATCCAACCAGATATGTTCTTTTATTAGTATCACATTTGCTCCAGAGTGTCCTATTCAAAGAAAACAGTTTCTGCAACACTGCCAAACGATAAGTTGTTCTCAAAGAGTTTTGTTAAACTGCGTGTATTTTAGTGTTTTTTGTTTCGTATTTGTTATTTTCGTGTTTTGTTTACTCCTGATGAAGGCGTTATCCGAAGCGCTGAGTTTTTGTAAACTATAGCACTGTATAATGTTTTTTCCATCTATTATTTTATTCAACATTTTCGTATCCCCTCGGGTACCAGTGCTTTTTGAAAGGTATTTTGTAGATGTATGTATTTTCTCACCCTTATATATATATTATATATATATATTATATATATAATATATTGTTTTATTTGTAAGCCAAATATGGCACATGAACATGTTTACAAATAGTACAATTATGATTTCAATATGGTTAGATGGAAGGGCAGTACATGGTGTTAGTAGTTTTTGCGCATACAAATATCACAGTAATGTGTAAAGTAACGAACCGTAATGAACTTATTTACGATTAACTAATAATTCAAAGAAAGTTTTCAAAAGGGACGTAAGTGTTTTTTTAAACAATAATTCTTGAAGTTACATACGTACGTAATTCTGACTTAGCATGCACTATTATGATAAATAGTATGCATGTGACTTGAGGAATTCTTAGAGTTCTTGGGAGGAGATCATTGTTTTTTTTGCCTTTGTATTTCTGTAATGCTAGTTTTGCATTGCATTGGTTACAAGGGTAGTGTTTTCGGTAATCTTACTAATAACGGAATGAATATGTAATCTTAGGCAAGTTAGGCTCAATGGCCCATCGTCAAAGCTTATAGATCAACAGCTAGATTCCGTCCCAACTTTGTAAAGCCTGACCGGACGATGAGCTTTCTCGTCTAGGTCTAAATACAATCAGAGAACGGTTAACGGTTGTGAGCCATTTACTTTCTCAAGAACAGTTTTCATGGTTTCTTCGTCTGCCTCTTTGATCAAATGTGTATGTGAATCCACTCATGATAGAGCGGTCGACAACATATTACGAAATATGCACATACTAAATAGACAATTATATCTGCATATAAAGACGTTTGTACATCATACGCCGTAGTCTGCACAGCATATCAATACTTTTGCATAAAAGGACATTTGTAAGCATATAAAGACGTTTGCACAGCATATAATGACTTTTGTACAACATATAAAGAAGTTTGGGACAGCATATAAAGAAGTTTGGACAGCATATAAAGACTATTTCCACAGCATATAAAGACATCTGTACAGAATATAAAGAAGTTTGCATAGCATGTAAAGAAGTTTGAACAGCATATAAATACGTTTGTCAGCATATAAAGACATTTGCACAGCATATAAAGAAGTTTGTACAGCATAAAAGACATCTGCAACCAGCATATAAAGGAAGTTTGTACAGCATTAAAGACATTGTACAGCATATAAATACGTTTGCACAGCATATAAGATTGTTGTACAGCATATAAAGAAGTGTGGACAGCATATAAAGAAGTTTGTACAGCATATAAAGAAGTTTGGATACATATTAAAGAGTAAAGACACTGTACAAAAATATAAAGAAGTTTGCATAGCCTATAATAAAGAAGTATGAAACAGCATATAAATACGTTTGTACAGCATATAAAGACATTTTCACAGCATATCAGAAGTTTGTACAACATATAAAGACATTTGCACAGCATATAAAAGGTGATCGTGAGTGAGCGAGTCTGTGTCAGTGACGTTTTGTTTAAATGACAAAGAAGAAGTACATTATTTACACGGCTCACACTCGAAGTGCTACTGACCCTTGAATGACACTTTGCGTGCCGCTCGTGCAATAGTTCTCTTCTCGGGTCAGTAGGCACTCCCTCCGGATAAATAGTTCTAACAATTGACTTCTAAGAATTAAATAGGTTGTATAATATGACTTTCGTATTTCCACAGGTAGCCGGCGCATACCCTACACCATAGGCACCACCGCTACTACCCCCTCACTACTACATCCCTTACTCATATTTTCTCTACCCCCTTAAGACGCTTTTAATACTGTTAGACTTGGTTTTCAAATAAAACAATATAAGATACAAATATACACACTTAAATCGGCATATAGAGTGGTATTTTGTTTAAATGAAAACCAAGTGTACAGTATTTCGATGTCCTTTGAACACAGTTTGAGGGGGTTTGTTGAGAAATATGGGAGAGTGGGGTAGTAGAGAGGAGCGTGAGTGGGGTAATGGGTGATGGTATGGGGGTGTATGCCACTGGCTGCCTGTGGGTATTTTTTATTCCTGATTGTGTGTTCCCCATTCTACAGAAGGGATCCCTACCGATAATTGTAACAATGTCCTTTGTGTTACCTAGAGCCTGTTTAACCTCAAAAGCCCCCTTTTTGCCACTGACCTTTCCAATGCTGTGGCCTTATGTCATTCATCTTATGTTTGCGATGTCTGATCTTGCCCTTATCATCTTTGTAATTATTGTGTTTTCTATGCCTGGATAGTGTCCAATCAATAGTTTACCACTCAATAGTTTTACTATTTCTTGTATATTGATCTGTATTTTGTTTAAAGAGATACTAAACCGTATACTAGATGTTTGAGAGATACTAAAACCATATATATCTACTAGCTGTTTAAAGAGATACTAAACGTATACTAGCTGTTTTGCCATGAAACAATCCAAATAAGCAGATAAAAAATGATCCCATTTCGTATATTGCGCTACCAAAAAAACGTAATCAATACTACTGACCGGATTAATATTGTGTCAGAGGTGTCCTCTCAAACCAGAGGTTCCATGTTAGATAACCAGTAATCTCAAACCTGCTAGAAGTCATCTTTGTTTGGACCTGATATTAATTTACCGAGGTCATATTACTGTACGTCGGTATGGTTAAACTTGCACAAAAAGTGAAACATATGGTGCATGCATCACGCCTGTTACATGATATATATACCATAGTAGTGTATTTGCTTCAGTCTTAATAAAGTAGTTAACATGCGCACAGCGTTGTTTCATATATTCGTATAAACATTACATGGTGTAAGAGTAAAATGAAAATTTTTGTTAATTTTAATATTTGTCTATTATACTTACGACAACATTACAATTGCAATATACTCAACTTGCCTTAATCCACGAACGGAAAAACTTCCCCAAATACCCTTCCCGGGACTCCCGGCACCAAGGGCGTCGCCAAATACACCCGTACACGCAAAGACGCACAGAGTTACGTCCTCTTTCCGCAAATAAGTCCTAAATTTAAGGAGGGGTGGGTAGTTAATGTTGTCGTAAGTATAATAGACAAATATTAAAATTAACAAAACATTTCATATTGGTCTATAGATAGCTTACGACAACATTACAATTGCGACTTTAACACAATGAGCTGGGGTGGTACAATGTAACCTGTTATGAGTGCCCGAATATGTAAAGGGGATTTGAACAACTCTGAACAACAAGTAACAAAGCACGATCAAACCTGCTCTAATTACAAGAAATTAAAGCAGACGAGAGCATGAACCCAAGCAACTTACACTCACCATAGCGTAATCTGGGATCCTGACTGGCGATACAGCCAGTAGGAGTAGCCTCTAAAACTTCTTAGATGGGCAGATGAACGTTACAAGGTGAATATGGCATCCCCATAAGTCCTTCAATTCGTTCAAGGACAATTAGTCCACCACCATCTAAAATCATAATCGGCAATTTCAAGCTAATCCATGGAACAGAAAATTTCTAGTATTACATAGATCATCTAAATAAGTATCGACCCCTTGATTCAATACTTACAATAACAGCTTCATAACTGAGCTGTAAATGTAACTATGAACACAAGATAACTGTGTGAAACATAGATAACTATAAACAATACAATATGTATAAACCAAACACATTTGGAACATAGTGGTATGAAGTGCTTACAAACCAAGATAAGTAAAATAAAAATTAAAACTGCAACTGATTTGTATGCCTAAAGTTACAGACTTGGGCAAGGCCAAGTCAGCTAACTGGTAGAGCAGCACAACCCCATGACTGACTGGGTAGTAAGAACTGGACCCAGTGAAAAATAATTAAAGATAGAATCTAACAAATAATTTGTGAATTTTAAGAAAAATAAAGGCTCTGACTTGAGCAGCCTTATTGGATTTGAATTAGGTATATACCCAGACAAAACCAAACAGATTGTTACTGGAATATCTCTAGAAGGGGTTAACGAGATCCCTTTAGTAGCATGAGCCTGATGATACTTTAGTTCCTAGAATGGGCTCACTAAATCTGAGCCACAAGGCTAAAAGAAAGATAGTCTAAAGGGTAGTCTATCTAAGATTAACCGAAAGGTTCAAAGGAGGGCCGGAGAACAGAAGTCAAACAGGAGGCCAAAAAAAAGCCACTTTAACTTCTAAGTATTCTAAACTAAGAAAGGGAGTGATATAAGCTCAAAGTGGGGGACAAGAAAAACACAACTCCGACTACGGTGGAAGTGTAAACAAAAACTGCGTTACACTTATTCTGACCAGCTAAACCTCTGTGACCTCAGAGTAACCCAGTGAAGGACCTCCTAGAGGTACAATTATGTGAGCAACTATTACAGAAACTGAAGTCTGAAGATGTAGTTTGAATCGACAAACGTGAGGTTGCATACTGATTTGGAATGAATCATAGTGGCAGAGGAAGACTGTAAATCCTGGTTACCGCAGTGGTGAAGAAATCAAGATGGACAGAAGTGCTGAGAAAAAAGGGAGACCCTATTAAAATAATAATAACAGAATTTAATTATTTAGGGCAACACACCTAGTTAGTGAAAAACAACTTCCATGTGGCCCATAAGAACCAACTTTTAGGTTTACTAAGGCCAAACTGAGAGATCCTTAACCTGCATTTAGGGCAACTCTACGAAACTCCTAGACCACGGCAGAATGTCCCCTTGAATGTGGCTGTGTACGGGCATGCACCCCCCTTTTGTTCTGACCAAGGCAGAATGTCACCTTGAATGTGGCTGTGCACATGCATGCACCCCCAAATTTGTGTTCAAGTAAAAGATCTAGCCGAAAAGAAACTGTGTTTTCATACGAATGTGGCATATAGAACCAATAATTAAATAGATGCCAGATGTATCTCAAACTGCCTGAGGGAAAGACTTCAAAAAGAGAAGTCCGGCTCTTATGGCATAATTAATGTACGGATTAGAAGCCGGGCCTAAAAATAGTATAGCCTACCATAATGTTAGGAACTTACTCATACTGATAGACCTACTCTCTAAACTGATAGAAAACAAGGAGAATGTATCCTGGTTCTAGCAATACTAAACAGGGGGGTATGAACAACAAATACGCCAACTATCATCAGTACTCTTAGGGCTAATGGAGAACGAACCCTGGCACTACAGCCCATTAACTGTATGACTGTATGGAGACGTGGGAGGGGTAAGGAATCTAGAATCTGGACAATGACCTTAGCTGCAAGAAAGGCAATGTAATGTCCTGCAACCGCATCTAATAAGCTACACAAGGAACGCAACCCCAGAGGTAAGAGATGAATGACGAAGAACTCCATCAGACAAGGCTTAGTCAGAGGAACCGCGAACAAACCCACGTAGGGTTGAGGATAGCAGCTTTGAAGCCGATTACTCCGAACTACTGAAACTGCTTGGAGATCTAAGCGGTACAGAAGGAGATCGTAATCAACCCTAGGGTAATCCCAAAAACCCGCAGGTGTATAAGTGAGGAAACACGCATAATTCACTCGTGCTAAGGCTCTGGTGAAAATAAGTTTCTTTCTCAGAAGAAATTTCCTATATTCACGACAAACCAAAAATAATTCTATTAATAATTTATTATGTACTCTCACCTTGATACTTAAGCAGCAAAACATAATGTGCTAAAACAGAGATGACAAAACGTCAACAGCGGCATTACGTCATTGTCGATATTTCACAAGAAACACAAACAATGAGATATAAGGTATATCATAATATCCACAATAAAACAAGATGCCAGTTGTCTTAATGGCTGGTATGGGACACGAAAACCGGACTCCTCCCTTACAGGGCGAAAGCTCTACCAACTGAGCTAACCGGGACACCATTATAAAACAGAGGTGAGTGGCAGTGATATCAAGTAAGAGACTAACCACTCAGCCACGGGAGTCCCCCATATCAACTTACCAGCAAAAGGAAGACTCAGCCAGCAACTGCATGTGCAATTGTATAAAACAGCATCTGCCACTGTAAATAATTAATATAACCTACCTCAAAAAAGGTGGTGATATACATAGATATCATTAACTTTTCAAGTAAGAGGCCCACAGAGCAAAGTAGCCGGGTATTTGATAGTTACTAGTATACAATATTAGTAAAAGTATTCATATTAGCCGGGTAGAAAAGTCTAAGTAGCAGGGCGAATTACCTGCCTACCTCTTAATGACACCCCTTGATATAAATACTACCGGCGCTAAATAAAATAAATGCTCATATACCTGCAAGTCCGATGAGCATAACCCATAGACCCGCAATAATCATCTACTAAACCGTAACCAGGGTAGGAAACAGTTGCGGAGTTACTTGTCCTACATAAAAATATGAACAGCAACATGGATAAATATCAACATGGATAAATATAAAAGAATTATATCTGAATTCTATTAGTCCTGCCACAAACAGTACTCAACAAGGCTATAGGATAAGTTGAATTAGGTGTCCTGATAAAGGAAAACAATATACATAAAGAAATAAACTGATTTACTTCTTTAAGACTGTGGCTACAATTAACGCTGAAATCTATGAACGCTATGGCGAAGGTCATGAATACTTACCATAATCATTAGACCATGACGCAGAAGCCGTAGTCACTAAAATCATCCTTGATCTAGGTCAATTCTTGCGACGGACCTCGACAGTAGGTACCGACTTCTAACGAGGTTACCTGCAAAACTAGTTCTGTAGTTAAGTCCATAAGGACAGAAAAGAACAAAAGTAATTCACTAAGAATCTTTAGTTAAAGACAGGTATCACACTCCTGTAGTGGGTATTAGTAAAACCACGAGAGGAGAATACTTTAAATTTAAATACTCTTAACGATTTTTAGTAAACGCAGAGTTATTCAAAAGATACGAAAGCATTCAATAAGGTTCTAAAATCGAGAACATAGGTAGACAATGCTTAAGAAGTGTTTACAAATGTTACAACAACTTGGAAAATAGGGTGATTCTGTTCGACAAAAGAATAAGTTCTATTTGAGGATGGAATACCTCCAGGCCGGCTATTAAATCAGAATCAGAGATAAGACTTTGATAATTTACCTTCTCTGATTGTAGATTTTCTGTCTAACCAGACGGCTACTAGATAACTTCACTCTTGGAATGGTTATCATTTCCTTCAGCCTGATAGAGCGCCCTGTTAGTAGGAAGGTATGACTTCCGTATCAAAATAAAAAAGCCTATCCCATTCGAGAGCACCATCTAGGAAAGTATGATTTCCTAAAGAGGTCTCTGTCCTATTGTTGGTAAGTGTTTCTGACATAACACTGAAAAGGAAGAACAAGGAAAGTGTCCCTTACACATTTTACTTGTATGTTAAAAGTATGTGTCAGAAGTGGGATCTGAACCCACGCCTACAGTCGTGGACCAGAACACTCGCTTGTGAAGGTATTACCTTGAGTCTGGCACCTTAGACCACTCGGCCATCCTGACAGCTAATCCATATATTTATCTAAATTGCTATCATATGATTTGATTTCCTGTTAGTTCATTGTCATGTTCACATTGTTATGAATATTACAATCAAATATTCTATTCTATTCAATCTGTGATAATACAACACGTAAGAAAATATAATAACAGATAAATGTGACCCATGACAGAAATTTCCCCTTACATGCGAGTACCAACACAGAAACCCAAGTCCTCTTCCCATACCAGAGAAAGAAGTCGTATTTAGCTTTCCTCAAGACTACTAGTCTGGTTTTTATAATAGCAGAGACCTTCAGAAGAAACTACATGCTTCGTTAGGTAGCTCTAACCATAACACCGGTATTGAATACAGTAAGAATACCCTTTCGGCCCTGGGCCGTGCTTGAAAAGCATAAAATTCATCTGGGAAGAATTACCTGAGCTGTCTCTAGACAGGTGACGGTTGCTCCTAGACCGCCCTCTGTGTGTTGACTCTCTGAAGGGTGACCTGGAGGAGTGAATAGAATCTGTTCTGAGGACCTTCAGATTGCCCATGAGGCAGAGAGTTTGGAGTCGGCGTGACCCCCGCACTACCTGGTGGCTTGGAGCAGGAGTGGGTGGGGTACGGGTCTTTCTTTAGTGAGCGCGAGATAGTCGATAGTCATTGACTGAGCTAAGCGGCTATTGAGCTCCGAAGGACGAGCAGCCTTCATTTAGGTTGTCTCCACTGCTTTCACCTGGAGCAGGACCCGTCTATATTACATGTATGTGAGTTCCTGCCTGGATTGGGAGCCATACACCTCAGAAGGTCGATATGACGAGCAGTTCATGTTGGTTGGCATTCCCCAACCCAGGAAGTATCTGGCAAACAACCTTTAACTAGGAAGGGCTAGATACTAATCACTTTGGAAGGGTAGCCACTGGGCGACAGAAGGCTACGCTTCTGTCGGCCAGGACTAGCCAACCAGTGAATGCGAACACATACATTGCTGTTACTGAAATATAAGAGAATAACAGCAGAAGGTGGTTTAAATGCACCAACTGTAATTATATAACAAACAAAACAAAAACCCAACAATATAAGAAGAAAAACTATTTACTGGCGTATTGACACGAGTAGGAAAGGTAAAATATATATACTGCCGAAGCAAGTACTGCCTATGTTCCAGTGTCAAATTCAAACTCTTAATAGAAGTTAACAGCCATAATTCCGATCAAATTTACAAAGGTTGGTAAACCGGAAATAGATCGCATGTGTTTTTGTTTACGAAATGCGGTCTGAAATAACGGCGTAAAGAACAAAAATAGGTGTAAGAAACACCAAGAACGGTTATAAACTCGTAAGAAAATAACATATGGGAAGTAATATTAAAGTAATAAAACAATTAAAACCATTTGTTACGTGGAAAAAGAACAAATATGTTGAGACCGTCGATTTATCGTCTTCTTACCGATGACGCCACGACGGAAAGAGGACGTAACTCAGTGTGACTCTTGCTTGTACGGGTGTATTTGGCGGCGCCCTTGGTGCCGGGAGTCCCGGGAAGGGTATTTGGGGAAGTTTTTCCGTTCGTGGATTAAGGCAAGTTGAGTATATTGCAATTGTAATGTTGTCGTAAGCTATCTATAGACCAATTTGGAAACTATTTATTGGCAGCTGTGACTCTGTTAACAGGATATTGGTGAAATTGTTTTTGAAGATAACTGTAACAAGACAATGGATAAACTTAAACCGCCAGAAGCATTAATGCTTAAGGGGAATTTAGCAGAAAATTGGCGAAAATGGTATCAGAGGTTTCATTTATATCTCACAGCATTAGGGATTGCGGAGAAAAACGACAAAATCAAATCATCAACCTTTTTGCATGAAATTGTACCAGAGGCGTTGGAAGTATACAACACATTCAAATTCGACAGATAGGATGACAAACTAAAACTGAAAGTTGTTGTGGAAAACTTCCAAACCTACTGTAACCCAAGAAAGAACTTGACATATGAACGTCATGTTTTCTTTTCTAGAAGTCAATGCGTGGGAGAAACAATTGATCAATATGTAACAGATCTTCGCAATAAAGCATCTAAATGTGCATTTGGGGAGCTGTGCGACAGTCTTATAAAGGACAGACTTGTATGCGGAGTAAATGACGGAATGGTGAGAGCTAGGCTACTTAGAGACTTGGACAAGAACCTTGTAAAAGCTTTGGATATTTGTAGGGCGAACGAAGTAAGCAAAACTCATTTAAAATGCATAAGTGAAGACAACTTGACACATGTTGAAGTGGTAAAAATAAAGAAAACTCAGCAGTTGCCAAAACAAAATAATCCGCAGTGTACAAGATGTGGCGACTATCATGACCCAGATAGATGTCCAGCAAAAGGACAAATTTGCAACAAATGCAATTTTAGAAGCCATTTTGCAAAAATGTGTCTCAATGCTACTGCTGAAAACCCTCAGAGGAAACCAAGGGAAATGAAAGGGCCACATGCTTTGAAAACAAAGAAAATTCACGTCATTGATGAATCAGAATCAGAATCTGAAAATGAATCGCATTTCTATGTCGGAAGCGTGGATAACGAACAAAGAAAAGACAGAGACTGGTACAGCAATCTTTTCATACGTGATAGAAAAGTGAAATTCAAGTTGGATACTGGTGCTCAGTGTAATGTGATACCAAAATCACTTAAATATATGGGGAATTAGGATGTAATAAAACGACCAGAAGTAAAGCGAAAAAATGCTTACGTTCACTGGAGAGAGGATACGTACTGTTGGAAGGACACTTATAGACTGTCAGTACAAACATAAAATTCATCTAATTGAGTTTCAAGTAGTAGATCATGATGTCATGCCTGTTTTAGGACTTCAAACATGTCAAAACTTGAACATGATTCAAAGAGTAGAAACTGAAGCAAACCCAGAGGACATTTTGAATGAATATCACGATGTGTTCGATGGTCTGGGATCTTTCTGTGAGCACAAAATTGAAATTCATCCCTCAGTGCGCCCTGCTATACATCCGCCTCGGCGAGTGTCTGTTGGACTTCATGACAAAGTAAAAAAAGAATTGAAACGCATGGAATCAATGGATGTCATCATGAAAACATGAGTTAATGTATATTGAATATATCGTACAAGGCTCTATTACATGAGTTATTTAGTATTAACAATATATTATTAGACATATTTAAATCAAATGAATTTAATAAAACTGCTTCTACCATTTATATATAGTTCATTTTCACAAAACTGTCGAAGAAGTAATTTACAACCACTCTCTCGTATGACTCAGTGTTTACACACTTTTTCAAATCTCATAATAACATATGGATTAAATAGATTGAAGCATTGCTTTTGCCTTATTGTTGAATTATATTCCAGCAATTATAGATCTAAACCTATGTTAGAACAACGAAAAAAGAATACTTTTAGTGCTATTCCATTTTCTTTAATTACATTGAAAACAGTTGTAAAGTCAAAATGACACTAGGCCTGTATTAATAAACTGAGGTTCGAACTGTAATGCCTATTAAATACTTCAAGACAGCCGTGGGTCTCTTTAATCATAATTCATATTGATAGCATTATAATAAACAAAGTAAGGGTTCCTTCTGAAGCAAACACACGAACAAGAGAAGAAAGTAGCCGATTCGGCTTTCATTTCCCTTTCATAATCATTTTATATATCGCAGTAGCGTTGTCTGTGCAGTGTGGCGGCGGTAAAATGTCTCCCCGTGCTTACAATCAGAACTGTTATTCACTCTGATCGTTGGAGATGGCTGAGACAGATATTTATTACCAGATATCGGTTGTACTATCTCAAATACTTCTGTTTTCTTACTTTAATTTCGAATAGGTGGTTCCACTACTCCAGGCTGTAAAGGATCTGAGCATTGTTTAACCATCCTTAGGATATGTTGCCTGCTTTTTAATTTAGTCTTTTGACTGTTACTTGTGATACGCTGGCTTTATAACCTCTGCTCTCTACTAAATTCCTTTTTTTTTTTCGCGCTTTGTTTTCTCTTTTAGGGCAAAGCATTTTGTTAGAAACAGGGACCATACGCCGCTGACCATGGAATGGTATGAAAAAACCTTCTTTCTTCTGAATGGCCCAAATGTCTGTATATTTACATTTTAAATATTGAGTTCTGCTCAACTCGGGGCTAGAGTGCGTGACCGGTAGCAAGCAATAGCACTTTCCAATACCGTTCATGAACAGTCACAATCAAACCGAGACTGCAATATTTTTTATATTTATCGTGTTCGGCGATTTCCAAATTGCCCCTTTCATACTCCTTTTATTGAGACTGTGCATCAGAGGTTTCTACAAGATGCAACCCCATCACGTCCCCAAGCACTGGTTTAAATGGTATTCTACTTTAAAGCCATAGTGATTAGCTGATCAGCATTTAAATTACTTCCTAACAACACACTGTTAAAAGAATTACACGTTTTACTATTTTCAACATGCTTTGGCGGATATTTTGAAAACGGTAGCCATTTTGAACTTAATATATACCCAGATTACATGTCACGACCTTTGTCTATAATGTCGTGGAAGTTGTTGTGATTGCCATAATATATTTTGTTAAAACATAATACATATGAGTTGAATTGATTATTTATTACGTATTAGGCGGCTATTTTGAAAGTTGCGTCCATTTTGAAAAAAATCGTCGTCGGTTCATAGCCATTTCTTTTAGATTGGTATTGTCTAGCTATGTGCAAAGTTTCGTGCTTTTGCCAAAGAATGCACCATTGTTTCATCAATCTGCCCCACTGTATAGTTTTACGTCGGTTTTCTAGTTACTCAAGACTTGTGTATGGAGTATGGGGGCCCCTCCCAGAAAGTGTTGAGCTACTACATTAAAAATCCTGCCATATAATCAATTTCTTGAGTTTTCCTCAATATTTTGGCAGAATCACAACTTTAATGAGCAGACGAAAAGTGGGAGAATAGAATCTATACAAGTTAATTAAGACCATACTGGCCGACCAATTATCGACTGAAAGGATACTATTTTATGAAACATTACTGTTATGGTTTATTTGACACAGCCCGTTCTCATCTGCGTCGTATATTTGTGCAGAACATGTGTTGGGGGTGTTTTATTACATCAACTAGAAATCACACCATTCAAACCCTGGATTTTGAAAGGTAGACACATTTTTTAAATTGTTCAACGTTATTTTTTAGATCATAAACTGAAGAAACCTGATATTGTAGGACAACCATCCCGCCTGTACTTTTAAATTGAGCTAATGTATTCAAAGCGGTAATATACCAAAGCGGATCTACATACTTCGTTTTGTATATGAAAACATGAACTCTATCATGCAGTTTTCATTACCAGTATAACAACATTATAACAACAACTATTATAACGCCAAGACAATAGGCAATAGTTTATTTCAATTGATGTAGTCCACCGACAAATAATATATACTTCTGGGCGATGTTTGTGATTTTGGAGTGAATAACATATTTTATTTAATCGAGAGGTGAGAATACTTTAAATTTTCACCACTTCGAGATGAAATAAAATCTGTTATTCACGACCAAAAAAAAATATTTTTGTCGTAGGCCTTTAAATCATAGTTTATGTAGAAATGTACGTATGTGTGTGTGTGTGTGTGTGTGTGTGTGTGTTTGTATGTATGTGTGTATGTATGTATGTATGTTTGTATGGGTGTATGTATGCGTGTATGGGTTTATGGGTTTATATATGTGTGTATGCATGTGTGTATGTATGTGTGTATGTATGTATGTATGTATGTATGTATGTATGTATGTGTGTATGTATGTGTGAATGTATGTATGTTTGTTTGTTTGAATGTAAGTATGTACGTATGAATGGATGGATGGATGGATGGATGGATGGATGGATGGATGGATTGTGTGTGTGTGTGTGTGTGTGTGTGTGAACATTAATTCTGTGAAACAACAAATTAAAATAAATATAACGCTTCATTTCACAGCATAGCAAATAAAAATAAAGACAATGTGATATATTGTTACATGTTGTTTGGATTGAGAAAAGTGAAAAAAATGCATTTTCACTTATGCCAAGTATGATTGATCGTATATATAAATGTGAGTCATATCGGCTTATATAGTTTCACTGTTATTTTTCAGTACTTTTTAAAATGTCAAAATAACTTTTCTCTAGAAAATAACCATTACATGTAAATTTCAATAGTTTCTTATTTTAGTAAGTGTTTAAATAATTATGTTATTGGTGCAATATAATCAATAGATAGTAATAGGTCAAACCATTTTAATGTGAAATTTTGTAACAATTAATATATTTGCAAGTATATATAATATAGAAACACCTAACTGGACGCCAGGAGCTTTAAAGATAATGTTCCCTTTTGCAGAATCCCATTGAAAGTTCATTAACAAAAGAAAAAGATTTAAAACTCAAATAATCCTGAATGTTTTAACATGTAACTTGCAGTTTAATATGTTTACACATTTATCTAGACAGTGTTATACTTAAATAATAAATATGAACTTGATAAAAGTGTGTATTGATCCATACTCGGCTAATGTCATGCTCAAGGTCATGTGTGTATTGACTAATTCGCATAGTTATCACGTATGTATTTATAATTTAAGGGTAACACTGCCTAGACATGTGTAAATGTATTAAACTGCATGCAAGTTTCATGTAAAAAAAAAAATAATATTATTCGTGTTCTAATTATTATCTTTTTCAAATGCAATCACAAGGGGATTACACAAAAGGGGACATAATCCTTCAGAAGTATGTCCCCTTTTTGTAATCCCATTGAAAATACATTAATAAAAGGGGGAAAATAGAACTCAGATAATCCTGAATAGTTTTACATGCAACTTGCATGGTTACAGTTTATGTAGACAGTGACATACTTTATATTTAGACAATGACAGTTTACTACTGCAACGACATTGTTCCAAGATGGATTCGACGAGCAACTTATTGTAGAAGGAACAGGACACAGGAGCACCGCCATACGGGCATATCCGATGCATTTCAGCCATCGATACCTATAGCCAAATTACAGATACATGCACATCAGAGGATACAAAGCCCGACATAACGATTCCGCCACAAGCGAAATTAATCTTGAACAGTTTGGTGTTGAAATACAAATAAAAACAATAAAAACCTGCCTTTAACTTATTTAACCTTTAAAACAAATGAAACACTGCCTTTATATCGACGTGTGTAAGACTGTTATGAAACCGTCTTAAAACACACGGCGATATATCGCATTGTGTCGAGTCTTCATTTGTGTGTATTTAGTCCGAGGATTGATACACATATGTGTGTGGCTCTCGTGCGTCTACTTTAACACCAGGCTACAGTATAAAAGGGAAAGCTCCGCCCACAAAATGTCAATCAATTCAAATTCAAATAGAACTCAGACTATCTTCACGCAGGACACAAATTTCTTATTTTTTTCTGAAAAGACTCCATCATATTTTAAAAAGAATGTTCTCAGTGATGTATGAATTCATCCTCTACTAATCAAACTATATGCTGTTTCTGAAGCTGCCCTCAAAGGTGTGACTAGGACTTTTTGGATTTTAATAAATTCTATTAAAAACCAAACATTAAACCAGCCTTTTTTTTTTATTTATTATAAATGTAGTTTTTTAAAACAGATCATTTTTATTTTGAAATATCATTTAAAAAATAATCAAAACTGATTGTTTTTGTTTTTACAACCAATTAGATAATTATAATGTAGACACAAGTTAAATATAATGTAATTACATTGTATATATAATTATAGCACATTTGGACAATAGCATTATACCTATAGCACTCAGCTACCACAATGGCCCAACGACTCTGGTCACTTGAGGTAACCAGCCCGTTACCGAGGAACTATAGGATATAAGCTGATATCCAAAACAACGCATTAATTACAGGTACATTTATGTAATAACTACTTAAGAAACATTATATGTGGTAAACATGTTTAAACAATAGTGGATACTAGCATTATGCCTATAGCACTCAGCTACCACAATGGCCCAACGATTTAGAACCGTGATGTCATAGCTCCGATTTTGATAATTCTTTCACCCTTATTCAAGTATTTCAGAACTCTCAATAATAAAGATGGTTTGGCTGTGGCGCTACATTCCCTTTAATTAAATTATAAAATCAGAGTGTTTCGCTATAAGTTGAACATTTCTTGTATATTTATGTACAGTTGTTAAATATATAGAATTGGTGATTAACGGGTATCTATGTTATTGTGTAATTAATGTCCGTTGTGGATTAATAGGCATGTTTATCTGAACTAATATTCACATCATATGGTATATGGTTATCATACGGATAATATGGTCGTTTACTGATTATTGGTACATGTACTGGCGTATTTGGAATATTAAGTACTTAATCATTACTATTAATCGGGAAATTAAATAATGTGTTTGAGCATATATTTTATAATAAATTATAATAATTAATATCATCGTGTATATATGTTATGCTATTACCGTTCACAATTTTGTTAGGTGGCACGCTGCCAAAAGAGATGGTCTAATAAACACATTGCATGATATAACATATACGTAATTATAACCGATTGATTACCTGCACTAGTCGGCCTAATCCTCGGGAGTAACTGTAAGTTGTTTCGAGTGTATATCTGAAGCACTGGTTGCATGTATAAGATGTGTCAGCATCCTGAAACGATCCAAATTCTTCAGAAGACAAATGCTCACAATTGGCATGAAACCACTGATTAAATGATTCGCATAAAATGCAATCAGAAGTGCAGTTCATACGACACGAACCACACGGCCAAAAAGCGGTTCTTTTTGTAGACTTTATTTTACGCTCTCGGGGAGGCACTTTGAATTCCATTATTCTAATATAATCACAATAGTCCTGACACAAATATTTCACAAAATTATCACAAGTCCTAAATTAACTTAAACAAATAACCACACTAGTCCAATCACAATAGTCCTTAATCAAATGACACAAGTATTTCACAATATAATGACAATAGTCCTAAATTAACTTAAACAAATAACCACACTTGTCCAATAACAATAGTCCTTAATCAACTGACACAAGTATTTCACAATATAATCACAATAGTCCTTAATCAAATGACACGAGTATTTCACGATATAATCACAATATGCCTAAATTAACCACACTAGTCCAATCACAAAATGTATTTGGAAGTAGTACCACAAATATACGTTACTTTATATACTGTTTATGAGAAACATTGAGTAAACAAAACAACATTTTTTCATTGTAAGCGTTGACAAATAAAGTTAATGTAATCATGGTTATTATCAAACATTGAGTTAACAAAACAATATTGAGTAAAGAAAACAAGCATGTATGCATTTTTTTCTCTCTTTTAAAGTCCATTATATAAAGATGACTATAAGAAATTTTAATTGGATGCGTCGGCAAATAAACATAATTACACAGTTAATTTTTAATTAAAGATTATCAAAATACGTCGGTAAATAAACATAATTACACAGTTAACTCCTTATGCAAACATCAACTTGATTGGATTATTAACAGTAGGCTTTTAAAGTGCGACCAACATCTATTCAGTAGTGATTTTCTTGGTTTGCAAAGTGTGACAGAAATGTAAAGAAAAAATCTAAGTGAGATACAAAATGAGTACGTTTTAAACATGCAGCAACACAATAAATAAATACGTTTTCAAATTTTGATTAAATGATGTAATAATTCACTTCAATTCAAAATCTTTATATTAATAACTACTGAACATTATTTAATCACAAAAAATAATATTATAAACATAATAGATATACAATAAACAAAATTTTGTTTTTCATTCTTTATTGAAAATAATGAGGGTCTGACAATGTTGGGTTCTCTTCTGTACGAAGAATATGTACGGCCCTGAAAAGGACCTTTGTATGGTCCTGAAAAAGGACCATTGTAATGCAGACTTGCATTATTTGCGGTAATGACCGCGCAAAAAGGCATCTATGGGCCTGTGTTTTCAAAATTCTCATCCCTCCTTCATGAATTCCAGGGTGAACGTTGTCTTCACTGTAGTGTTTAGGGTACTTCAGCTGTTTCATTATATCTATGAAGTCTTTTTTGCATGTGTTTAGACAGTTTTTTGTTAATGCAGCGGCGAATCTGATTGAATACTTGCGCCGTAAGGTGGCTAGATTTGAAAAAAGAACCACGCTCTACGATGCTGGCAACAAAAACCCTTTCCACTCCGGATGCTCTTAGTCTATGCATGATGTCACGAAGACGGAGGAACACTTCTTCTGCCAAAGACGCTCCATTTATGTCGTTGCCGCCGAGGTTAATGAAGACGACGTCCGGCTGGTAGTCTAGAAGTTCATTGAACTTGTCTTCGAATTTTCGCTGCGTCGACATGCCAGGAACACCAAAAAAACGACAGACTCCTGGTAATTCCATATTACCGTTGGTAAACGTTTCTAATCTGGAAATATAACTATCTCCAAATAATACAAATCGTGTCATTTTGGTATAGGTATAAGAATCTATGAAATATACTTTGACATATTAATACTTATATACCTTTAATTTATCAACTGCGCTTGGGTTATTATGATATTTCACTCACTGAGTGATTTATTTCAATAAGCAGTGTCATGATTTCTAATTGCTTTATTTGTAATAATGCTTTATAACCAAAATTAGTAGTATATCACTTAACCAAATAAGCGCTGATTGCTTTATTTGTAATCGAATAACTAATATTACTATATCAATTATTTCTGTAATTAAAATGCATTATACTCCCATATGAGTGATTACTTTCACCGACTGTCCTATTTTGTGTAGTTGTTACGAATGTGTGAAATAAATGTATACCGATCGAATCATAGGTACGCTTGAAATAACCATTTAAGGCAATAAATTAATAATTTTTATACTTAAAACAATATATAAAGTCACGTTTGGAGACTTTTGGCGGTTGGGGGATGCTTTTGGGGGGGTTATTGTGGGATTTGGGGGGAATTTGGTGGGATTTGGGGAATTTGGTGGGATTTGGGGTGTTCCGATGGACCGCCCTCAAAGCACTATAATTAGATATATTTCATATTCCAAATTTTCGAAATTTTCAACAGAAAATGACAGTTACATTTGAAATTTCACCTTTGACCCTGGTCATGTGATGTAAACAGTAGCTACTGGGGAGATGTAAACAGAAAGGGTCATGTCAGGGCACATCATTGAGCCACATTCTTATCAGATAAGCATGCAGTGTACTCACCAGTTACAGGGTTTATGAAGAATTCTGCACATTCTTTTATCTATTTATTTCTGGAAGTTTTAGGTTTTCTTTCAAATAATGTCCAAGTCTATCTTTTTTATAAGTAAGAAGTAAAACTGTGTTTTTTTTCATGAAAATATCTATAAAAAAATGTTTGATAATTATTTTTTTTGTTTATATTATAATGTATATTATATATATATATATATATATATATATATGTATATGTCACCACCATTTATGTCCCATATATGGTTGATCAACTGGATTTGGATACGCTGACCGAACCTGGTTTAAAATACATTCAGGCATTAGTTCTCTCAGGGTCCACACATTAGTTTCATCACCTTCCGTTAGCCTTAACAACTGTTCTTTTTTCCTTATGTATTTTGGGTAACGCCAAGCCTCTCTTCTGTCCATCATTTTCCAAAACTTTTTATATTTTTCCTTACGTTGTGCTGAATTTCGTGGATGAGGTTGAACAGGTTCCCCTAACCACAAATGTTGAACTGAAGTTACACACGGTGTACAAAATCAAAACTCACACTCATTACTCCTATCTTGTTCAGCAGGATTTAGATTTTGTCCATTTGGATTTTGATCAGGGTTTTCATTTCCATCATTTACATTATTATTATTTCCACTGAAAGTATCTATCTGAGATGACTGGATGTTATCTTCCTCAATCAATTCCACATGTGGTTCATCATATATTTTATTTTGTCCAACTATACATTCTTCAAAATTCCATTCATAATGCTGAAACAAGTGTTTTATTGTATTGAACTGCAATTCAGTCAATTTCAAAGTAAAGCATTTCACAGTTTCCTCAGCCATTGTATGCATACAAATTGGCGGGATATCTTGACCACTCACACTGACACAGTTGGTTTCCAAAATGGAACAGGCACTTTACACATAGTCAATAAATCTATTTCTTATGTAAACCCTCTAAACACTCCCAGGAAAAAATCACTAATTTTGCCAGTTCAGATATAATGACCTGTAACTAATCAAAGGGATGACAGAAGGTAATTATCACCGCATGGGAGAATTCCAGCAGTGTTTATTGCTCCTTTATGATAAGATTTCATATTTATCAGACTTCCCCAGTATACAACAGATGCAATTTTATACATTGATTCAAAATGATTGTGTACATTTGATGTGTTCAAGAATTGGATTTCCTCGCATTATTTTGTAGTATTTCAGTACATATATTGCCATCTTTTAAAAAAAGAAATCCAATATGGCAATATGTAATTTTATGCACACTTGATATAACAGCAGAATGCGATACATGTAACTTTATTGAATACCAGTATGAATCAAAAGAAGAACAAGAGTGACAAAAATTGACACAATATACGCCCAATCATATGTCTTTTTTACAATCCACAATTTCAAGTAAAAGGACACAGTGACTTTCACCTTTGACATATTTAATCACCCCAGAATCAATAGGGGTCTACCATAAACAGAAATTATTCATTAAATGCGTGCACCCGTTCAATTTCAATGAAATCAACAAGAAACCTTAAATGTTCATTGTTTAACTATAAATGTGAAAAACATAATTAAAAAACAAAAATAAATTTGAAATTGTAAAGAAAAACAGAAGTTCAGAAAAATACATGGAAATCACAGAAATATTAACTAAACACGCTTATAGTTTTTAATGTCAATGTATGCTCTATATGAATAATACGACCCTGAAACTAAATATTAAACGAAAATGATTTTAATGAGCTCAATTCAATTTAAAGGTATTTCCATTCCCCCCTCTCACCCCCTATCCCCTCCCCAACCCCACCCAACATGTAAATATCTAACAAAGTACATGTTCTTTTTGACAATTTTCAATGAAACAATCAACATCTGTTGATAGAGGTGAATATGTAAAGCACACAAGAACCTGCATGTGGTCACTCTGGCTTGTGCGATTTATGACATTTCATGTGGCTTATGTAAATGAGCCCTATTAGATTGTCTAAGAGTGCAGTCAGTTTATAAGGTCCAAGACAATCTGATCCAGTGCATTAAACCCAGTGCTTATACAAATACAAATCGATATAGAATTCTGACAAAATTATGGCTAATAATCTAGATGGAAATACAACACGTTTGAAAGAAGAAGAAAGAATAACTTTGAACAGACAACAACATAAGAATAATGCTGGAGATGTCATGAGAGAGAAAAATAAGAAACGAAAGTTGCAAGGAAAACAGCTTGTACCTGGAGCATTACGGTTTTATGCGGAAAGTGAGCACGACAAGACATTATTCTTCAATAAACTTGATAGAGCGAAATTATGCGTTGATGAGAAAATTTTAAGTGTTAGCAATTACAGCATTTTGATCAACGTTCTGGATTATTTCCTAGAAAGTAATGGTGTTGAAACAAATCAACAGGCAGTGCCCGAAACAAGCCAATCTGATAATGATCATTTCAGGCAGTACTTATATTGCAACAATAGTGAGACAACGGATGATCTTTTTTTATGTACCAATTCAGCAATGACTAATATAGTAAACGGAGTTCAAGAGCATGCCCATACTTGCAAGGAGCATCTTTAAGTGTCTAAAACTCAATCATTTGGCCATGTCAGGAAGTTTTATTTTAGCTGTGCGGCAGAACATACTTTGAAGGTGGATTCTTCTCCACGTGTAGAAGGTGGGAAATTTCATGCTAATCTGCGTATGATACATGGCATGAACACTTCTGGATTAAGACTCGTTCAGTCTAATCGATTTTGCCATTCTGCTGGTATAGGTGCTTGCTCTGAAACTATGTTTGCAGATGTCCATGAGATCTACTGTCTACTGTGATGCAACAAAAGTAGTAGCGGAACAATCTTTAAAAGATGCCGTTCATAATGAAACTGAACAAACATTGTCACGTTTTGAATATCCAGAATATTTTGAAGGCATTGACATCATAACAGATGCTAGACATGGAACAAGAAAAAACAGTGCATTTTCTGACGTCATCGCATTAGGCGGAATTACACACAAAGTCATTTCTGCACAAACAATAACAAAGACAGATGAGCCAGTAAGTCAACGTCATGAACTGTTCGGTGTTAAACGTTATGTATCAAGACTTTGATAGTAAAGATATTAAAATAAGAATTCATGGACATGACAGGAACTCATCTGTAAACAAATACCTATCAAGTGAACACAAGAAGGTGAAACATGCCAATGATACCTGGCACGCAGCTAAAGGTATTGCAAAAGCCATGAAAGCTATCACAAGTAGACCGAAGAAGAACCTGGGGATTACATGGCATGAAGAATTGGCTGACAAAGGTGCTGCTGTCAAAACTGCAACATATCATGCGATGAAGCACTGCAATGGTTCTCCTAGCAAATTAAGAGAGTTGCTTGACAATATTCCAGAGCACTATAAAGGGAATCATTCAAATTGTGCAGCTGATTCAAGATGTCAGTTGGAAGGAGAACTTTATGAATGCAGCAAGTGCACATTAAAGGACCCTGTAGCAATTAGCTTACTCTCTAAGGCAATACAGAAGTTACAGATTTACAGAACACCAGAAGACTACATAAATTGTATTGAAACGCACTATGTGGTGTAGTATAACAATGCCACGTTAATATACCATGATAACGAATTACTTTCGGTGAAAAAGAATACAGAAGAAGGACATACATGTCAGTTTGTGACTGGAATGAAAATGTTGACAGAGATTGTTCTCCTGTTGTTTCTTCTGTTGTTTTGTGGGAAGATGTGAAGAATCCACGAAGAAGGACGGGTCACAAAAACTTAAAACAGTAGATATTAAAACAGCAAATATCTGATATAAACCTTTTTAGTTTAGATATCTACTATACTTTATAAGATATATGATATCTACATTAATAATTCAGACAAAACGTTTAAAAGGTATCTGAATTACAGATGTCTAATTTATTAATGACAATATCTGACATACTTGATGTCTTCTTAATTAATATATATATCTACAAGTATATAAGATATCTCCTTTAATATATAATATATCTCATATCTGCATATCTACATTAATGTAGATATCTGTAACATTAAATAAACAGTAAATTAGCTTGCCATATAGTTCATGACCAAACATTATGAACACACATAAAACTATAAATTATGCAATATTATAAAATTGTGTTTTCATGTAATCAATGTATATCTACCCATACTGTATCATCACCTCACAGGGATTATGTGCATGTAGATCAGAGAATCATTGATGAACAATATATACAGTGTGTAAGCATTCATCTCAGAATTTCATGGTCCACTATTTTCTCATACAGGCTTGTTTACATTCTAGGGAACTGACCCTGGTTTGACCTGACAGATCACATTTATTACCATTCTAGACACGCCTTCAATTTTATGTAGTAACTACATCAGACTGGGCATTAAAGATTTCGTGCGCTCAAAAGTATGTGTCTAACAACCGTTAGACGGACACTTAATGAATAGCTTGGCTGGGGGTCCGGCGTACAAATTAACATGTCGCTTGGTATCCATTTCAACCAATCAAACCAATACGATACATCTGACAAACAACAGCACGTGTCACTGTATAATAAAGCACGTGCAACTATGTTATAATATAACCTATTGTCAATATACTCCGACATCAACAAAAGGGCTTACAAAAAAATGGGTACGTTTCCTTTTTTGTCTAAAATGCGTTTGATGCTGCGTACCCTCGTCATTGGTCATTTTGTACAATTTTGTACGATGGTCATCAGATGTTTCGTACCCTGTACCCCGCTTACATGTTAAAATACGGGAAGAGTATGTATGCGTACAAAACGTCAAATATATGGGTACGAACAGACCTGAATTGAATTGAATTGGGTTTTAAGGCGCACCAACACATGAAAGGTTATATGGCGCCTAACAGGCATGAACATGCCAGGCTCATCCTACACATACATCGAGATAAAACATATGGAGAAAAAAATGGGCCTAGGAGCTTCTCACCCTGAATTTCTATTGTAGACACTCCATTTACGCTGGAGCCACGTTTATTGTTTTTCTGCCACTGCTCTTAGTGATGTGAGCGAGATGGCACCTGAAACAATGCAGGGGTCATGATGAAGACATTTAATGCACACAAAATGACAAAATGAATATGAAAGGGGGGGTGTGTCCTACCCCTCTGCATGTGACGATGTGTTTGCAGTGGTTGTATTCTACCCCGGCAACCACGCGGGGTCGAACAGACCTGAGATTCATGGCTTGTTACAGTAGTGAAAAATCAAAAAATGTGAAAACACTAGTAAACGCCATTAAATTCAGGTCAATGGTATGAATGTCAAATAGCAGGGAACAAAATGCTCAAGGCCAAAAATAAAAATAGGTGTGTTTCCTATTGCATGCTCTAAAAAAATAGGGTAGGTCGTAGTGCATAAAAATACACTACGACTACGAACGGCGAAATGATTATGACGCATCTATAAAAGTCCATATGTAAAAAAGCACCCAAAGACGTCAAATAAATGAGACTAGGTTAGGTCGGTACTCGATAGGCATTTTTTTCTTCTTCAAAAGGTCTCCCTAAAACTCCACTACATATGTGTTATAAAATGTTGATTATTAAATCACCATAGTACAAGTATGCAAAGAGGAGTGTCAGCAAAATAATTATTAAAAACTTACCATTCTGAACAAGTTCAACATTGTCTAAGTTCCATCTGTGTTCCATTTTCGTGCATCTCCTTATATGCTTCGGGAGTCTTTTTAGCAATTATTTGTAATTGAGCAATAATTATTCCATTCTTTAACTGTGCCAGGACATGTATAACTTTCATCTCAGACTGTCAACTTGTGAAGACGATCATCTTGTTGTTGTCCAATTTGTAGAGGTATTTTTTTTACCTGAGCACCGTCTAGCTAGCTACGAACATGTTAATTGTTCAGGTGTCGCTGGGTGTTGTTGCTTGCCGATTTTAGTATCTTATCGGTCAACACTGTTATTGTCAAACATACCATTCGATCTTCTGTCAAAAAACATACTTATATATTGATAATCCTCTTTGTATTTTTCAGAAACGCGCGCATAAAATCCGTGCGCGCTTTCCCCCACATTTTTGAATACGGCTTGTCATGAGTGTGTTATTCAGGAGGTCCAAGTAGACTGGTACCCGTACGCAGTAAATTCTACTGGTCCCCATGTGAACGCTCTAGCAACTTAATTAATTATTTGATCTTTACCAAACTTACAAAGATTGTAAACATCAATGTAAATTCAGACAAGTTTGAAAACCAGTCTTATCGTATTAGTAACACTGGAGTTACGGCCCTTGATTTAGCTAAAATGCTATATTTTGCCTCATTAAGACGATAGGGCTTTCATTTGGCCAGCATTTAATGAAACTTTGTAGGGATGATCAGTACCAAATCTAGTTGCGCATGTTGTTGTCATGTTCCCCATCAAAGACTCCATATAGCAAGTAGAGCGATACAGGCCATCTTGGACCTCTTGTTAATTTGGTATTTACCAAACGTTTTCAGTGTCTTTGTATCAATGAAAGCTTGGACAAAAACAGCCAGATCAGACAAGTAACAGCAGAGTTATGGCCCTTGATTTTCTTAAATATTCTATATATTCTATATTGGGGGGGGGGGGGGGGGGGTCGACTCGTGGATTCAATTTATTATTATTTATTTTAATTATACTTTTTTCACACTATTGTTTTGGTTGTTAGATAGAAATATTTAAATATTTTTTATTTATGTTTTTATCATTAAATCTGGTTTTTTTAATTTTCGGTTGTTCAAGAAATATATTTAAAATAAAAAAAAAATATATATATGAAACTTGTTTCAGTTTAATGTTTATTTATATTATTAGTTCTGTTTTAAAATTAAAATTGTGAGTTTGTTTTAATTATTAGCATGGGTCAAAGGTTTAAATTTCTGTTGTGTGTGTTGTTATTTGTTTTTTTGTTTGTTTTTTGTTTGTTGTTTTTTTGCAATTTTTTTAAAAGAAGTACTGAAGGGAATTTTATGATGACAACCCATGCACAAGAGCCATTTTAACCAGTAGAGCATCCACAGGCCATATTTTGACTCTTGTTTTGTTCTTATTCTACTATGTTGTGAAACTATTATTGGAGCAATATAATCAACAGTCAGTAATATGCAACAATAATTATCTTTATACTATTCTTTCTTCAAGTTATGAAGAAAAACTAACGGTGATAGTTTTTAAATATCAACATAGATTGTCCCTTTAAATTAAGAAGTGGAAAACAGTGACACCAAGTTAATTATTTTGAAATTACCTCCATTTCAGTTTGGTAAAAATGTTGTTCACTAAATACATGTAGTATTTTGATTCTGTTTTATTGGCAAGATCATTGATAATAAAATATATTATTAATAAGGGGTGCTTTCGTTTATTTTATCATGGTATTTCGTCAATTGGTAGTATGTTGGCTTTGTTTGATAATTTAGTTAAATATTGAGACTGGGAGAGCTTTAGGCTCGATTAGCAATTCAGTTTATTTGAGAAAAAAATCACTTGATCGACATGTTGTTACACAACGATACATTCACTGTTAGTTTACTTATGTTTTAATTTTAGGTTGCAAGCCATTATAACTATATACTGGTAGTTTTTCGAACAGACATTAGTTGAAATGTCACAACTCAGTTTTAAATTTTACATTCAATACATGATTTAAGTTTTAACATAAACAACTATGCGATTATTAACTAAACCAACAGACTGGCAGTGTATGCAGGGTTCCCACGGGTCCTTGAAACTTGAAATCCTTGAAAGTACTTGAATTGGAAAAAAAATATCAAGGCCTGGAAAGTGCGTTCCTAGAATATTTGTTGCTGTTTTGGGCATTACATTGCGCGAACATTAGTCCTTGAATTTTGGAGAAAAACAAAGGTCCTTGAAAGTCCTTGAAAAGTTCTTGAATTTGGCCTTCCAATAAGGGTGGGAACCCTGTGTATGTATTTGTTTATGAAGCAAGATAATTAAAGTAGTAATTTCTCTACTTGCTCCTCCAGAGAGTACAGAAAGTTACTGTCTCGGAGGCTGATCGTCTTGATTTGAAATTGCCTGTAATACCACGCACTGGCACACAGATATCTAATTAATTTAATTTTTGGTATGGTACTTTAGCTCATTTTCAACACATATTATGTTTTATATGACTGTCGATTTTCTGTGGTGCTGGTGGACGTAGAAAAAAAATCGACAGTCAATACCCTTCTAGTTTAATCACGGTGGCGAAACCAATTCACTTTTTATACGCCCGTCCTAAGACAGGATGTATTATGTCGTGGCGTTGTCCGTCCGTTAAGTTTTGCGATGTCCGCTCTCTAACTCAAACAAATATTATCCAATCATTATGAAACTTGGAAATACTGTTTATATGCATAATATCTAGGTCAAGTTCGGAAACCAGCAAGATCGTCCCGGTAACAACGGAGTTCGTATTATGTCGCGGCACTTACACTTACAATCATTTGTCTCAGTTACAAACAAGAAAAAATGATGCAGAGCATCAATTCGCTGGTAAGGATGTAAAGTACATCTTTGTCCTCGATTCGCAGCGTTTAAACATAAAGTGAAAAGGGGCATGCGCAGTGAAGCAGTCTACTCGATTCAGTAAAAAGACGCGTCCACTTGGTAGGTCTATGCATAAAAGCAGTGATAAAACCTTCATCTGCATTGTAAAAAACAAACACTCAACGCAAATCATACATCAACACGTGACTTTCGGCCATACTATTTACATAGCAACAGTGCACTAGTATCTGTGCCGTTGCCTTCCGGCTAACAGAATGTCAAGATTTTAATCATACCGAAGCGCCATGATACACACGAGGCGGGATCCCGAAGAATGACGGGATTGGCCCAGCGTTCACGATTGCCGAAATGATTGCTTCCAATTCGGTCGTTTAATACACGGTGCCCAAATTACATTTTATAGATGATACCTTACAAGTGCCTTTTTTCTTACATATATGCATTTATTTTATATGTTTCTATATCATAGTATGTCGTTTATTATACAAAATAATCTGCATAAAGTCAAATGTTAATATAAAAAAGCGGGACGGTCACGCTCCGTTTATTTCATTAAAATGAACTTTCAGAGTGATCATTATTTATACACAGTATACAACTTTTTTAACAGTTAATTCATGCATATACACTTCTTTATCAGGCCTGCCAAATCTCCGGTTAAAACCCGGATTCTCCGGATTGTTCAGTCGCTCTCCGGATCTCCGGATTTAAGTGTAAAAGCTCCGGATTTTTCATCAAAACAAAATGTTCATTTAACAGCTATATTTTCATAGTTTATCAGCTATTTCCCGAATTGATCAAGTACAAGTGCCAAATCAACGGGGTTCGTCCGTGTAATGCACTGACTGAATAAACAATTAACACCTAAGGGCATCATTAGTTCAAGCTAACTGAAATCTCAAGTGTGAGGAACTAGCAACTCATTGTGTGTGGTAACACTATAACAACTGCTGCTGTTTACGATGATTATAATTTGTATAAAAGCTATGAAGACTTTGTATTTGTTTAGAAAAGTAAGTGCACTTCCATAAAAAAAATAAAAAAATAAAAAAATCGGTAAAAATTAGTGTTTCTAATCGAATTACTATGTGTAGCTGTAGCACTACGGGGTCGTATGCCATGCTTGGTACATTTAATAACAAGGTCCGGACTTCGCGTTGTGATTTCCATAATTTATTGGTACATATTAAACAGTCCGAATAATTACACATTCATAATACGCTATGAACATCCTGTTATATATATATAAGCATATCGTTTCGTATAGTGGTTTTTCAGTACTTCCATTTGTTGATTACTTAAATAGTCCCTATTATTAAAAACCTTAGGTTCACAAAGTATAATAGTATTTAGAAACGTTCAAATGTCCAAATCCTCTAATTATTCCATAGTATAGTTTAACTTATCCCACACCCTGTCTTAGACTGAGGGGATCCATCTAGAGGATACAAGACCGACTGACTATTGAATCTGACTCTCTTAGACTTTCCGTGCGCTCAGTATTATAATAGAAGATTACCCAGTCTACCTTTCGGCAGTTAGTCATGGCTCATATATGGACATCGACCTGTGTAGCTACAGGTTAACGCCATGGTGATTACCTCATTGTATGCATAAATTATCCACTAGACCTTCCGGCGAATGGTCTCCCCTAATATTGCAATACCTCTGAACTCCCAGACTTCATAGTTTTCCAGAAACTTCCAGAGAAACTAAGTTTAGATTGGGATGATATAAAGCCCTGGTTTAGAACAGGTAAGCAATAACAGGTGTTCAGATGATTAACCACTGAGTTAGCCGACATATTTTGGAAACTCCCATTGCATGATCTTTTAAGATGGGGATTAACAGGGGTGTACATTAACTACAAGTCAGTTACATTTATAAACTGTTAGGTTAAGTACAGTGGCGTGGCCGGAGTGTTACATAGCACCGCTAAATGCTAACATTCCTTAAATGTTAAAACTTCCGCTAAATGTTAAAATATCTTACGCTAAATGTTAAAACTTCCGCTAAATGTTAAAAATTACTAAACGCTAAATGTTATAAAAATTAAACATATAGCGTTTAGTGGCATCCGTTAACCGCTAAATGTTAGAAGTCAACAAAGTATGTACTGGTATGAACAGTGCTGCTTTAATCGACTCAGTTGCAAGTTATAATGATATCATTACGAAAGAAACATTATTATAATGCTGGACTGGGTCCAAATGTTTAACGTAGAACTGGCTTTGAATGTTGAATTCGGAACTGGTCCGAATGTTCAACGCCGAACTGGATTCGAATGTTGAACGCAGAACTGACTTCGAATGTTGAACGCAGAACTGGGTCCGAGTGTTGAACGCAGAACTGTGTCCGAATGTTGAACGACGAAATGGGTCCGAATGTTGAACGCAGAACTGGATCCTAATGTTGAACGCAGAACTGTAATCGAATGTTGAACGCAGAATGCAGTAAGCAGAGCCAACTTCAAGCGCATACAATGCGTTTCATTGTCAAGATCAGCTTCCTTTCATGTTTAACATGTTTAAGACTATACATATACTGAAAGGAAAAAGAAACGCATAATGGGTATTTTCGCTATATATTGTATGTTGAATATGCTACTGCTAATCGATATTGTATGTTGAATATGCTACTGCTAATCGATTAGGCCTGTCCTTTTGGAAAGAACGTTTAAACAGCACCGAACACACCAATAGTTACCCCTTAAAAGTTTCATTATCGACAGAATGCGCTTTTGGCTCAAGAAGGTGAGCAACCTTAGGCTTTACACGTTGCAATCTCTTAACATTAAACACAGTACTGAAATGGCTCGACATTTTCAAGCGAAACTTCAACATTTATGAATTCCGTTTAACAAAGTATACTTTGATTAAAAGTTCTACTACATGAAAGAGTTGTCCTTTCTGTAATTAGTTGTACCCCGCTTTTGTACAAAACACATTGAGATTTATCTGGAATATTACGTGGAATTATGTGTATATAATAGAGTGGTACAGGCATTATTTTGATTATGCGTTTCTTTTTCCTTTCAGTATATATCACGTCACACAGTTGAAGTGGGTTATGTTTATGTGGGTTAAATCGATATATATATCGACCTAACCCACATAATCATGATAATGCGGTGTCAAAAAATACAGTGCACACAGGGTACATCAGCATAATGAGGTGTCAAAAAAATATAGGGTACATCAGGGTCGTAGCAAGAGTGGTACAAACAACGAAATAAAATAAATTGCCGGTGTAGCGGGTTTTGTGAGGTGTAGTGGGTGAAGGGCTATAGTTTTGTTAGGTGTAGTGTGTGGAAGTCTATGGTTTTGTTAAGTGTAGAGGGTGGGGGCTATGGTTATGTTAGGTGTAGTGGGTGAAGGGCTATGGTTTTGTTAGGTGTAGTGGATGGAGGACTATGGTTTTGCTAGGTTAAGTCGGCGAAGGGCTGTGTTTGTGTTTTTATGTGTAATGGTGCATGGCTATGGGCTTGTTATGTGTAATAGGGGAAGGGCTATAGTTTTTTTACGTGTAGTGGGCTAAGGGCTATGGTTTTGTTAGGTGTAGTGGGTGAAAGGCTATGGTTTTGTTACGTGCAGTGGGGCGAAGGGCTATGGTTTTGTTAGGTGTAGTTGGTGAAGGACTATGGTTTTGTTAGGTGTAATGGGTGAAGGGCTATGGTTTTGTCAGGTGTAGTGGGTGAAGGGCTATGGGTTTGGTAGGTGTAGTGGGTGAAGGGCGGCTATGGTTTTGTTAGATGTAGTGGGCGAAGGACTGGTTTTGTTAGGTGTAGTGAGCGAAGGGCTATGTATTTGTTAGGTGTAGTGGGCAAAGGGCTATGGTTTTGTTAGGTGTAGTGGGTGAAGGGCTATGGTTTTGTTAGGTGTAGTGGGTGAAGGGCTACGGGTCTGGTTCGGTGTATTGGGGTGAAGGGCTACGGGTTTGGTTAGGTTAAATTCTTAAGGGTGTATTGGATGGTTAGTTTTCAATTATGGTCTGTATATTTGTGCAGAGGGGAGAAATAGATATTACGTGGTAGAAATCACATCACTAACATGAACTTAACTCTATACACTCTGAATTTTGAAATTAATTCATATATTTTCAATTGCTCAACCGTAAGAAGAAGAAACCTGATATGTCTGAACTTTTAAACTGCGCTTATATATTCAAAACGATAAAACGCGATTATAATGACATTAACAGGGGCGGATACAGGATTTGAGATTACGGGAACGCAACTTTTAAAAAACAACCAAATACACACACGTTTTTTTCACCTGGTTTAAACCCACAGCGGCCTTTTTTGCCACTGACCGTTCCAAGGTGGTAGCCTATTGTTAACCCTCTTGTGTTTGTGATGTCATATCTTGTCTTGTATTCATCTGTATATGTGTTGTTTGTTTCTGTGTTTGTTTGTGGTTGACTGTCGGCTTTAATTCTACTTTTCCTGTTCGATTTTTAGCTCACCAGCTATTGTGACCACTCTTCGTCCGTCGTCCGTCGTCTGTCGTATGTCGTTTGTCGTCAACATTTAGCTTGTTTACACGATATAGGCCACATTACTTGAGCAATCTTAACCAAGATTTACCAGATTGTATATGACCATAATATCTCGGATGAGTTCGATAATGGGCCAGGTCGGACCAGTAACACCAGAGTTATGGCCCCTGAATTAGAACAAAATGCTGTTTTAGCTTGTTTACACGATGGAGGCCATATTACTTAAGCAAGATTAACCAAACTTGCAAAGATTGTATATAACCATACGATCTCGGACACGTACGACAATGGGCCAGATCGGACAAGTAATACCATAGTTATGTCCCCCTGAATTAGCAAACAATGCAGTTTTCATCTTGTTTACACGATAGAGGCCACACTTCTTGAGTTATCCTAACCAAACTTGCATATATTGTATATGACTATAACATCTCAGATGAGTTCAATAATGGATAAGATCGGACTAGTAAAACCAGAGGGCCTACTTTGCCACTGACCGTTCCAAGGCGGTAGCCCTATTGTCAACCCTTTTGTGTTTGTGATGTCGTTTGCATATTTTATTACTTTTGCTTTTTCGTTTGTCTGTTTGCGTGTTTGTTTTTGTGTTTTGTGGTTGACTGTCGTCCTTGACTGCTGCTTTCCCTGTCCGATATTTTTATCCTTCTTTATGGCGCATGAATTAGCAACAAATCCAGTTTTTCATCTTGTTTACACGATAGAGGCCACATTTCTTGAGCAATCTTAACCAAACTTGCCCAGATTGTATATGACCATAAGATCTCGGACGAGTTTGATAATGGGCAAGATCGGACCAGTAACACTAGAGTTATGGTCCCTGAATAGAAAAAAGTGCAGTTTTACATGGTGTTAACACGATACAGGTCACATTTCTTTAGCAATCTTAATCAAACAAAGTTACACAGTTTGATAATATAATTATTATTATTATGTATTTGTTTATTGTTGTTTTTATTTGATTTTTTATTTTAATACTTTTTTTAGCTTTTTATTGTTTGTTTTTTAGCTTGTTTTTTTTTAAACGCCGTGTTGGATTTGACGAAACGTAGCACATGTAGCAGGAAGCAGTTGTATGATGTCTAGTTGTGCATATTGCGTTCTTTCCGGTTCGTTGATTTTTGACGGAGTTACGGCCTCTTGTCATTTTACTTTAAAATTCTTGTCGGCGCTACTCCTCCTAAAGTCCTTGTTGGATTTCGACGAAATTTGGCTCGAAGCATCGGTAAGATGTCTAGTTGTGCATATCGCGCTTTTGTTCCGGTTCGCTGGCTTTTGACGGCGTTATGGCTCTTTGACATTTTACTTTAAATTTCTTGTCGGCGCTACTCTCCTAAACGGCTTGTTGACTTTCTACGAAATTTGGCAGGAAGCATCAATATGATGTCTAGTTGTGCAAATCGCTATATATCAATGAAATCTTGGACAAGTTCAAAAAACAGCTATATCTTGTTAGTAATGACAGATGTATGGCCCTTGATTTGTTGAAAAATGTTATATTGCATTTTCCTTTGTAATGTTAAATCTGTAGCTACTTCATTTTTTATCTGATCTTTACCAAATTTGTTTAGAACGTTAAAAGGTACATAAGGTATTCAAATAAGATGTCAAAGGTTATGTCTATAGCTCGACTACATAAATAATAAGGGAGTTTTTGTTCGCATCCTGACCTTGGTATCCTGGCGTTACTAAAGCTCGCTTATTTTACTGGGTGAGTTGGAGAGGGGTGTGACAATCGAATGGGAGGGCGGGATCATGCGGTTTTTCTCCTTTTATTTGCTTAAATTAAGTCGAACGCAAGTAAATATTGATGAGTATCTGTAGCTGTATGTGGAAAATCATATATACTAGACAAAATCACTGCATACATCGCATTTACAATGCCAAAGGAGTGCAACAACATAAGGGAGCAATGAGTAAGTCACTCATGACATATTATTGATATTACGTCCCATGTATACAGACTAGTGTAAAACAAATACAAATTTATACAGAATACAAAACAAATGCATAAACAACAATATCCCTTAATGCAGATTTAAGTTATAGTCCAAAAACAAAACGGACGGAGAGACGTGGTGCAATCCTAGTATTGGGGACTATGTGTTTGTGTACCACATCATGCATAGTTACGTGATACATAAGAGAACAAAACAATTTGCATTCTGACTTTACTAAACCACACATGTGAAAAAACACATAGATGAACCTAGGCGAATGTTCAATTTATCACTCAGCTTTAAAAACAAGAGGCCCAAGAGGGCCTGCTGTTTCGCTCTACTGGCGTACACATTTGGTAGAATTCAAGTGGAAATCAAGAATAAATGCCCTAAACAAGAGAGTCAAAATTTTCCTGAATCGTACATATGATTATCTTTACAAAGATGAAAACATTATCAAACAAGCTTAAAAGATGAAACAATTGTCAAACAAGCTAATACTTTCATAACCGAATGAGAACACACAGTCGATGGTCCATTAAGTGTATATGTGGTTATAGGGTGGAGATCTCAACGGTGTCCAAGTTATGACCCAGGGGCTATTTACCCCGGGTTGGGGACAGATCCCGGGCCGATGCTAGTTGGAAGGCTGTATCCATCTGTTTATGTCCAGTAAGTGTGAACATGGTTATTGAGTGACGATCTCTACGGTGTCCAAGTTATGACCCAGGGCTATGTCCCCAGGGGTGTGGATGGACCAGAGGACCAATGCTGGTTGGATGGTTCTATCTGTCTGTTCGTGTCTATTAAGTGTATATATGGTTATAAGGTGGAGATCTCAACGGTTTCCAAGTTATGACAGAGGGTTTATTTCCCCAGGGGTCGGGACAGACACCGGGCCAATGATGGTTTGAAGGCTGTATACATATGTTCCTGCTCAGTAAGTGTATATATGGTTACATGGTGGGGATCTCAACAGTTTCCAAGTTATGACCCAGGGAATATGTCCCCATGGGTGGGAATAGACACCACGGCCGCTGCTGGTTCGGTGGTTGTATTCATCTGTTCATGCCCATTAATTGTATGGTTATAGGGTAGTAGTATATAAACTGACGGTTTTGGCACACTTTTTTTTTGAGGGGAGTTTTATACAATGAGTCAGTAAATTTGTCGGCTGGCAAAGCAACCAACAAATTTAAAACACATTGCAACCCCACTCAAAAAATGTTTTGCCAAGACCGCCAGTTTATATACTACTTATAAATAATTGATGATATAACTTGCTACTTTTTTTAATCAACCTCAAATAAAACAACTGCAGATCGGGTAATCAATATCTTTCAAACCCACCACCGCAGATGATTTTAGTCTCAGCTGCTAAACAAAGTTGAAAAAACAGGCCCCAGTTTGTATACTACACGCAAATAATTGATAATATAACTTGCTACTTTTTTGGAAGGGTGCAACTATTTTATTTTTTAATTTTGGGTGGATCTACTTTTGGCGAAGTTTTCAAATCACGCAACCCAAAACGGCATCAAATCCGGGTCTTGTCTTGGCTGTTAAACAAATCAGAAGGAACAGGACAATCATCCTCGTCATCACTATACATATCACGCTCCATCATAGAATATTTTATTTTCCTGCATTTGCGTATTTTACGTTTCAAATTGAAAAGCTTTCTATTAGTATGATCAAGTTTTTCTAAATAATAATCCATTTCCGATAGTAATCGTTTTCGCTTGTTGATTTGACTTTTCCTAGTATCTAGAAAATCAGCACGAATCACATCATATTCCACCCAGCCCTGTTTGCATCCCAACAATACTCTTCTATATTTGCCTTTCAACTCCTCAAGTTGTTCACATATCTCTTCGACAAATGTTTGTTCTATATATAAAGTATTATATTATATTTGATTTTAATTATTATTTATATGATAGTGCATCCCGACCATTGTCTAATATGTACCATTTGTCATCATATGCGGACAAACTTATTTTATTAATTTCATAGCTGCCCAGCTTGTGTTTGTTAGATCTGATAACTTTCATTTTATGATGAGCTTCTGTTGCTGTGAATAAAATATTTTTGTAGTTATCATGCTTTTTTTTTTTGACAACACATTTTTTAACACCTTTGCATTTCTTTGTTTCAGTATTATGAGCTAAAATGTACGAGTATGACTTACTCCTCAATCCAACAAACTCTACGATCACCTCACCACAGGCTTCGTCTTTCTTCTTACCAATAACCTTTTTGTTATCGCTGAAGTAAAACTCACTTTTTGGATCATAATCACTATTATCAAAAAGTTCCCTGTCTTTGTAAAGATCAGCATACGCATCTTTTGTTTTAATTTCATAACATAGAGAATCAGTGTCAGTAAACAATAATTTGACTTTTTCATTATATTTGTTTTTAGCATAATTGTAGTGGAAATCATACATCAAGTATTTTGACAGGTCAAGAATACACATACCAACATAACAAGGGCGATTTAAGACAAGTCTTTCTTTCATTCTGTTTATAGCAAACAAGTTTTCGCTAAATATCTTGCAAGAAATAAACGATGGTCTTGCGGCATATTTCAAAAGAACTTCCTCGTCATGCGTCAGCTTAACATTAACTCTCTTTCTCAAGTTTTCCATCGTCTTACCAAAAACCGAAATATTCATAAGCTTGAAAATAATAATTTCTAACGCGTTTTTTTCCTGCTGTCCTTTCTGTAGTATTGATTCTTGGTCATGATCACTTTCACACTATCTTTGTTAAACTTGTTAAAAAGTTTATCAAAAGAGGTTATGACCCTATCATTTTTCAACGTACTGCATGATTGGTGGTGGACCCTTTTACAGTTCGCCACTATGCTTTCCTCTTTAATTGTACGATGACCGGACAGGCTGTGGACCCTATGATCACGCATACCTAAAGCCCACTGGGACGGTGGCGTTTGATGTTTGTCTATGATCTTTCTTGTCGTGCCCTTAATGGTTTATTCTCTTGTTGCTCTGGCTTCTGCCAAGTCATTGAGTACCTTCATTGTGGCTTTCTAGGCTATTGTGTTTTTGTATTATGTTTACACTAGCATATTTGTGTTTTACTTATATTGCCTATTGATGCTGCCTTGTTGGTTAGAGATTAGATCATGGCGGGGATTTCTTTATTTACACTGTCCTGTTTTAATGGGATGACAGTAGGGTAAGTGTGAGGTTTGGTGCACCCTAGAACCGGTTTAAACCCCCAGTGGTCTACTTTGCCACTGACCGTTCCAAGGCGGTAGCCCTATTGTCAACCAGTTTGTGTTTGTGATGTCGTTTGCTTTTATTATTACTTTTGCCTTCTTGTTTGACTGTTTGCATGTTTCTATCTGTGTTTGTTGGTTGACTGTCCTCCTTGAATGCTACTTTCCATGTCCGATCTTTTTATATTTCTTGAAGTCGATATACACTTTCAACCATTGAGACTCATCAACCTGGAGTATCCGGGAAGACAAAATGAGTATTTAAAACATATAATGACCTTCAGTGTGACCTTGATCTTTATATTTTAGTATGGTCATGTCAATGTTGTCATGATGAGTATATATTGAAAGTTTGATGAAGAAATATCAAGAAATAAGAAAGTTATAGCCAACGTTGTTTTCGTAACGGACTGACGGACTGCAAGACTGACGGACTGACCGACGGACGGACGACAAAGTGATCCCTATGTATCGCATTTTTCTTCGAAAAGGCGACACAAAAACATTTCGCTAGAGAATAAACTACGTTTTTTGCCTGTAATAATATTAAAGCCTTTTTTACTAACGGCAGTTTGGACAATTATAATATGTAGACTTGCCAAGAAGTTTGTGAAGCACTAATCTTCCTATTAGATATTTTCGTCAGGTATGGAACTACCGTTTATAGACAAATTGTTGGTATCCCCTATGGGTACACCTTGTCGCAGATTTGTTTTTGTATTGCTATGAAAGGGATGTTATGATGAGTCTTTCACCAGATACACAGGCAGATGTTATTGAAGCCTTTAATGACACCTCTCGGTATCTGGATGACGTATTGAACATTGACAACCCTTTCTTTTCAACTATGGTTAATAACATGGTTAATAATATATACCCTAAAGAACTTCAACATAACAACGCTATAATTTCTGATACTATCGCTTCTTTTCTCGATTTACATCTCTCCATTGAAAATGGCGAAATAATTAGCAAAATATATGACAAGAGAGATGATTTTAATTTTGATATTGTTAATTATCCCCATTTAGATGGGGATGTTCCCCGAGCAACGTCTTATGGGGTCTATGTGTCTCAACTTATTCGTTTTTCTAGAGCTTGTACTCGAGTTGAGGACTTTAATATTCGTAATCTTTGTATAACTAAAAAGCTACTCCATCAAGGAAGTTACCACAAACTTCGTAAAACCTTTGCAAAATTGTATTATCGTAACGCTGATCTTCTTTCCAAATATAAAAGTAATGTAAGAACTCTCCTGCGACAAAGACTATCACAACCTGACTTCCACGGGGAGGTGATTTACAAACTTCGTAAGATCAATTTCATACTACCTTTGTTAAACTTGTTAAAAGTTTATCAAAAGATGTTATGACCGTATCATTTTGCAACGCACTGCATGCTTGGTTGTGGAACCATTCACAGTTCGCTACTATGCTTTCCTCTTTAATTGTGCGATGACCGGACAGGATGTGGACCCTGTGATGACGTCTACCTAAAGCCCAAAAGGACGGAGACGTTTGTTGTTTGTCTGCAATCTTGTCTTGTCGTGCCCTCAATGGTTTGTTCTCTTGTTGTTCTGGCTTCCGCCAAGTCACTGAGTTCCTTCTTTGTGGTTTTCTAGGCTATTGTTTCTTTGTATTTATATATACAGGAGCATTTTATTGGGATAACAGTAGGGTAAGAGTGAAGTTTGGTGCACCTTTGACCTTTTATTCATCTTTAAGTTGTTCTTTGTTTCTGTGTGTGCTTGTGGTTGATTGTTGTCCTTGAATGCTACTTTTCCTGGTAAAAATACGACTTTAAAGTATATGTTCTGAGAAAAATATGCAAGCAAGAAATCAAAAGAGTAACATAAAGACACATTTTCCACGAATGTTTTACACTCATTTTCAGGATTAGTTTATTTCAATTACATTATTTCTGGGTTTTTTTAAAACAAGATCTCTTAAAGACCCAACTGGGGTATATAAGGGAAGTAATGGCTGGGGGTGGTTTCCCTTGTATATTTGAACATGTTTCTATTCTGGCAATTATCTCTCTTTGAATTCTAACAAACTCTCATCTACGTGGTCCCTTTTCATTAATCTGTCCTTCTCTCAACAAGATACTTAGTTCTGGCGACAAGCATTTCTTCTGTCGAGCATTGACCAACATGTCTTGTATCTTACCCTTCTTGAAATTCTATTTTTGGCATGTGGTCTTGACCCACTTCCAAGCCATGATTGTTCATGTGTAATCACACATGGAGAACAAAAGCAATGTACACAAAAATCCATCTACATTTTTCATCAAATCTGTTTCGTGTAACATCGTTAATTGTTAAAACTTGGAGCATCATGTTCCTGTTGGATAGACCCACTTTCCTTGAATTAAATTAATATGGTAAGAGCACATGTTGCACATTGTCATTATTTGTGTTGTTCTTCTGGTGATTTGTTTATTTCAATAAAAATTCCAATTGGTAATGATTGAAAGAGCTTCAACTGTAAGTTTGGCTCTTCGTTAACTAATACTGATAACACAAAGTTTTGGACGACGTATCCATCACATACAAAATAAAAATATAACTCGGTTCATCAACTTCTAAAACATCACTTCACTGCATTTCTGTTATTAAAATGGCCGCCAAGAACAGTATGGTGGAGTTCAATTTATATAGGTTGATCAACTATTCTTTTATTATTTTGAGCATTATAACAAGCATAAAATAAACATAATCAGAGATGGCTTTGCGAGTAAATTAGATTACGTATATGTTTGTTTAGAATGTATGATGAGAAATGAATACAAGAGGTCAATGACCTTGAAGCTCTACTGATTGATTTTGATTTCAGGAAGTAGTCGCCTACAGACTTGTTTTTTGAAAATCTATTTTTAATCGTGGCGGCCATCTTGAATTTTCGGCCGAGCCTGAAATTTTGCTAGGATCAATAAGACATCAAGAAGCAACAATCCTGGTGAAGTTTCATGAAAAATCCATCAAGTAGTTTCAGAGAAGTAGGTCGCTACAAGTTTTGCATTATATAACTCTATGTCAACACCAAAGATGGCCGCTGGCAGCCATGTTTAACGTCACAATCAAAACGATTTTCGACACAGGATCAACATCATGTCATACTGATCATTTTAGAAAAAGTCCATAACAATATCTCTTATAGTTTGAGACGAAGTCAGTCGCTACAAAACTTATTTATTTTAAATCTATTTTTAGCTGTGGCGGCCATCTTGAATTTCAGGCCGACCTGAAATATTTCTAGGATCAACTACAGACATCAAGGCAACATTCCCTGTGAAGTGTCATGAACATCTGTCAAGCAGTTTCAGAGGAGTAGTCGCTACAAGTTTTTACTATATAACTCTATGTAACCAAAGATGGCCAGGCTGGCAGCCATATTTAACGTCGAATCAAAATAATTTCTACAATGATCAACATCATGTCATGCTGAGTCATTCTTACGAAAAAGTCCCATATCAATACATCTCTTATAGTTTTCAAGAAGTAGTCGGCTACAACACTATTTTTTACAAATCTATTTTTAGCTGTGACGGCCATCTTGAATTTCTGGCAGATCTGAAATTTTGCTCAGGATCAATTAGACATCAAGAGCAATATTCCTGTAAAGTTTCATGACAATCCGCCAAGTAGTTTCAGAGGAGTAGTCGCCTACAAGTTTTTACTATATAACTCTATGTAAACAAAGATGGCCGCTGGCAGCCATGTTTAACGTTGAATCAAAACGATTTTTGACAAGGATCAACATCATGTCATGCTGATCATTTTAGAAAAAGTCCCATATCAGTATCACTTATAGTTTTCAAGAAGTAGTCGCTACAAACTTGTATTTTAAAACTCTATTTTAGCTTAGTGGCGGACATCATGGATTGTCACATCAACATGAATTTTTGCTAGGATCAACTAGACTTTATGGGCAACATTCTGTAAAGTTCATGAATATCCATCCAGTAGTTTCAGAGGAGTTGTCGCTACAAATAAAAGTTTACGGACAGACGGACAGACGACGGACGACGGACGCCGCACCACGGCATAAGCTCTGCTGATCTCTGATCAGTCGAGCTAAAACAATGCAACCTTATCACAGGTGTTGACATATATATATACTGATTATGTCTCGGTAATCTTGTGAACAGTGTTGCTGTATACAGATTACACATTCATTAAAATATATAATAATCGGATGACAATTTGTCAAGGAAAAAAATAAATAAAATTGCTCAAAAGAAAAAACATTCTATTGGTGTAGATCAATTTGGCTGAATTATGTGGACTCTGTTTTAGAATAATAAAACTAATGAATATCATAAATACAGTTATTGTGTACATTTTAGTGTATGAGACATACAAGTCTACATGTATTTAATCACTTGGAAGATAAAATGATGTCGTATCTGTTTAAAACTCATGGGAATTACAAACAATCAACAGGTAACCATGTGTTTTCTGTCGGCTGCAATACCCCCAATCTATTTTTAGCTAACACTGTATTGCCACTCACTGATAATACACACACACAGCAGAGTTAATTTACATCCGAAGGTCTGATCGGATGTTGGGTCTTTAGCGACAGCTTATTTTTAACAGACGATGACCGTTCCACAAACCTGACGTTGATTCAGTGGTATCAAGTCCGTTGTCCTGTGTGATTTTAAAAATTGAATAGTCTCTTGTACATCTTATATTCAAATAAAACATCACCGCAACATGCGTCATTAGCAAGTTGTAACAGTGCATTCGAGACGTCCACCGTACGGTCCCAGCAAGTTATAAAAGGTAGCCACGCCCGACCATTTACTAAGAAAGACTACTCCTCATTAAATAACCAAATTTAAAAGACAGAGTTATCTTTTCAATGATATTTATAACGCTGAACGCTGAACTGTGAAAATCATAGCTTCACTCAACATGCATTTACAGGGGCACTGAAGCCACCCCAGTCAAATTGGATATTTGGACTAAACCGGAAATATTGAAGAATTAAGTTTGGAGTAAAGAGACACTTACTGTTTTGGATTAAAGAGACACTTACTGTTTTGAATTAAAGATACACTTACTGTTTAAGATTAAAAGAACATTGGATAATTTTATTTGGACTTAATTCGAAAATTGGATATTAATGAACAACTACAAGGCTAATAGATCGTGTAAAAATTGGTGTTATAGCGTTAAAAACAGTCTTGACAATATTGATTCTCGATTTACTGATATGAACGTCGGCCGAGTTATAAGGGGGAAAACCCTAACCGCTCGCGGTAACGGCCGTTGCTGGTGTGACCAATAGTTTGCAAACTGTTTATGTTTTTGTTTGAATTGTTACATCTTTAGAGAGTTATCCACCTTTTATATGAAACCATAAAATGCGCTGGCAAAACACATCAAGTCCGCATAAAGATGTACACTTCTTAAGATTGGAAAGGAAATAATATAAAAAAAATCCCATAAAGTTTGGCCCACTACTTTAATACAAATAAAGGTCAGCTACTATAATACAAAAAATGTCAGCTACTATAATACAAATGAAGGTCAGCTACTATATACAAATGAAGGTCAGCTACTATAATACAAATAACGGAACACCATCCTGTTCAAGACAGGTATCATCAGCCTGAATGTCTGGGTGTAGCACATAATGCCCCCAATATCTATTATCGCCTTAGCAGCATAACTGTTTAGCCGCTTTCTGGCCCTTGGATTTATGTATTCTGTAAGTGAATATTTTATGTAAATAAATGTGTTAATTATATTTTGGTTTTGCTGGTTTTGCTTCCTTTCTCTTACATTTAAAACGCGTAACATATCTGATACAAATTGAATAACACGATTTTCTCATGCAAGTGTATGTCTAACAGTGAATTACAGTTATCTGTACAAATTCCCCCTCCCCACCCCCACCACGCCAATCTCTTCAACAAATATAATAGGCTCGAAGTAGGACCTTACTTTCCGTAAGTTCAAAGTGAAAGTAGAATACTAGTAGATCTGACCTTGCATTACGCGTTCACAAAGATAAGATAACACAGCCGTATGTGTATAATAATTTTGTATGTACATGGTAATTTTTCACATTGACATAGTTAAAACTTTAATCTGTACATGGGACATTCGCATTATACTAACATAAATGAAACACGCGTGTTCTGTGTAAATGCGACCGTAAATATGTTAAGTTTAACACCACTTCGCTTTAAATACAATTTTCGATAATCTAGTCATTAAGCTGGGTTATACACATTGATAGTAAATGTAAATAAATTACTGGCACAAATCACATTCTAGTATCACACAGTCGCCGGGAACCATTTGAATATTAAATAACACATTCGGATAATGGCGTGTTCTAACGCAATTGTGATCAATGAAGACAATCTGTGTTGTTCTATTTGTCTGGAGTTATTTAAAAGTCCCCGAACGTTGCCGTGTCTGCATACATTTTGTCACCAATGTTTATCAGGATATATAAAACAACTGTGTGAAAATAAAACTACACAAGGATTTAACTGCCCTATTTGTAGATCACTCACGATACCAAATGTAGCAGGTGCGCGTTCAGACAAGTGGGCGGATTGCTTCCCGGTAAACTTTACTCTAGTTTCGATTTTAAATAGCAAGACTGAAAACATGGCGACAATTACCGTTTTATGTGAACCTTGTAAAAGAGAAGAAAATGATGTTACAGCGGTAGTGTACTGCTTCGATTGCAATGAAAAACTGTGCGAGGATTGTAAAACGTACCACAAGAAAAACAAAATGTCATATCGACATAATGTTGGGGATATCAAAGCAACCGAGGATCTCTCAAAGCTTGAGCGATTAAAGGAGCTCGTAAAATGTCCAAACCATCCACTTGAAGACGTCAAATTCATGTGCACGGACCATGACCAATTATGCTGCAGTGACTGTGCCATTGTAAGTCATCGTAAATGCGAACATATGACTTCTGTTACTGAAATGGCGAGAAAGTATAAAAGTGAAGAAAAACAAAATGCTATCAAAGAGAAATTGAAAGCAATTGATTTGCACGCAAGCTTTCTGCGTACACATGAAGCAAAACGAAGGTCAAATATAGATTTGTCTACGACAACAGTTAAAACAAAACTTGCCGAGTTAAAGAAGACATTTGAGAAAGCTTATGAGGAAACAGAAATAAAGATACTAAAACAGTCAAATGATGCGCATGTCGGTATCTGTGAACGTATAATGAAACAAGAGAAATCTGTTGCAAATCTCCAAGCCGGCATTGTTTATTCAAATGAACTTTTACAACTTGCATCCAACTTTGGAAATGATACACACGTTTTCATTGCTGGAATGAAAATCGAAAGCGAAACAAAACAGCATGAACAAGAACTTCGAACGCTTCATGAAAGCGCGACATCTAAAGACATAGAGATTGTTGAAAATACTTCTGTCGGTGCAATTATTGAATCTTTGCAACAAAGCCTTGATATTAAAATACGAGAAAATGTCGATATCATACCGAAATTACCAAGTCTCAGGTCATACAGAGACCGACTGCCAACTCTTAAATCGGAATTCAAATGTGAACGAGTCAAAGAGGTATCAAGTTACGTAAGAGGGTGCGTCTTCATCGACGACGATCATATAATTGTAACAGATGGTGAAACACTTGCAGTGAAAATGTTTGACATTAGACAGCAAAAACTCGTGTGTTCTTACACATGTAATTCACAACCCTGGTCTATTGCTAACATATGTGATTCGCAGGTCGCAGTTGGCTTAAGTTTTGAAAAGCAAATTGTTATATTGAAAACTGAAGGTTTGAAAATGCAGTGTGCGCAGAAGATTCAGACGAAGGCAAATGTGTATGGCCTGGCTTTCGACATAGAAAACAAGAATCTGCTGGCGTTATCGGGTGACAGTGGCAGTATATCGTTATATCAGTTGGACGGATCGTTCGTACAATCCATACCAGTAGATGTTAGTACAGTGAATGTCATACACAATGCAATTTGCGTTGCATTTAATAACAAATCAAAAGTGTGTTATATTTCGAGTCATGGAATAAATAAGGTGGTTGCGATTGATTTGAAAGGTCATGTTATATTTACTTACACACATCCAAATTTAGATCGACCTTGGGGGATTGCATTAGACTCTGATGACAATGTGTATGTGTGCTGTGAACGGAGCAGTTCCATCCATCAGCTTGATAGTGAAGGTCACTTCATTAGACAAATTCTAACGTCAAAGGACGATTTGGTAAAGCCTCTAGCCATGTGTTTTAACAAAACAATGGACTCCTTTGTCGTTACTTCGCAGAACGCTGGAAAAGAAATCCGTGTGTACGATTTTACATAGAACGAAAGGTCATTGTCAATTCTCTCCCGTACAAGATTACAGATGATATAATATCAATTAATTCACAGAATAGTTTTTAAAAACAAGAGGTCAATGACCTTGAAGCTCTACTGATTGATTTTGATTTCAGGAAGTAGTCGCTACAGACTTGTTTTTTGAAAATCTATTTTTAACCGTGGCGGCCATCTTGAATTTCCGGCCGACCTGAAATTTTGCTAAGATCAATAAGACATTAAGAGCAACATTCCTGTGAAGTTTCATGAAAATCCGTCAGGTAGTTTCAAAGAAGTAGTCGCTACAAGTTTTCATAATATAACTCTATGTAAACAAAGCAGCCATGTTTAAGGTCAAATCAAAACGATTTTCGACAAGGACCAACATCATGTCATACTGATCATTTTAGAAAAAGTCCCATATCAATATCTCTTATTGTTTTGAAGAAGTAGTCGCTACAAATTTATTTATTTTAAATCTATTTTTAGCTGTGGCGGCCATCTTGAATTTCCGGCCGACCTGAAATTTTTCTAGGATCAACTAGACATCAAGAGCAACATTCCTGTGAAGTTTCATGAACATCCGTCAAGTAGTTTCAGAGGAGTAGTCGCTACAAGCTTTTACTATATAACTCTATGTAACCAAAGATGGCCACTGGCAGCCATGTTTAATGTCGAATCAAAATAATTTTCCACAAGGATCTACATCATGTCATTCTGATCATTTTAGAAAAAGTCCCATATCAATATCACTTATAGTTTTCAAGAATTAGTCGCTACAAACTTATTTTTTAAAAATCTATTTTTAGCTGTGACGGCCATCTTGAATTTCCGGCCGACCTGAAATTTTGATAGAATCAATAAGACATCAAGAGCAACATTCCTGTAAAGTTTCATGACAATCTGCCAAGTAGTTTCAGAGAAGTAGTCGCTACAAGTTTTTACTATATAACTCTATGTAAACAAAGATGGCCGCTGGCAGCAATGTTTAACGTTGAATCAAAACGATTTTTGACTAGGATCAACAGCATGTAATGCTGATCATTTTAGAAAAAGTCCCATATCAATATCACTTATAGTTTTCAAGAAGAAGTCGCTACAAACTTGTATTTTAAAACTCTATTTTTAGCTTTGGCGGCCATCTTGGATTTCACATCAACATGAATTTTTGCTAGGATCAACTAGACTTTATGGGCAACATTTTTGTAAAGTTTCATGAATATCCATCCAGTAGTTTCAGCTGTGAAGTCGCTACAAATAAAAGTTTACGGACAGACGGACGGACGGACGGACGACGGACGCCGCACCACGGCATAAGCTCTGCTGATCTCTGATCAGTAGAGCTAAAAAAGGAAGTTATTTCTATGTATCTATGTAGTATTTTGGAAACCGAATTAAGCAGCTTCTGCAAAGAATCTCGTGAAAGCATATCTCATCTTTTCTTTGCCTGTTCATTTGTAAACACGTTTTAGTTGACATTAAAGGAAACGCTAGATTCTAAAATGCAATATATCGTTTTTACTAAATTCAAAACTTGTTCTTTCTTTGGACGTTTAGACACATATACAATTATTTATTGATGATATGCTAAACATTCAGAATATTTTATTTACATATCAAAATAAAAGAATAATTTATCTTATCTTCAAAACTTTATTACTTTTTTGAATTTCTATAAAGGAATGGCGCTGTATACAGGCCATGCACATTCGGAGGAGAGCACAAATCGTTAAAAGAAGATGGAAGTGCATCACAAGTATATTTGATTGACCTCTTGTTGTTTTGTACCTTAACATTGAACTTTTTTATACACTCCGTATATTTAAAAACGCCACATGTTAGTATTGTTAAAGTTACATGTGTTGTAACTGAAAGAAGTAGAACAAGTATTATGTAACTGTTAATCGTCATATGATAACCTTTGGGACAAAAAAAAATGGACTAAAAAAGTTTTCAATTTTAAAAAGTACTGAGTATATAAAAATAAAAAGTATATTGATTCAACATCGTGTTGAAATTAAACTGTTGTATATAAACTGTATGTCACACTTATTAACATCATGTTGTAATGTGAGAATATGATCTAAAATAAAATATATGTGATAAAAAATATATGTTAGCTTAACTTTGGATTGCTTAAGCGTATATATGCTTCTGAACGCCAAGGGTGATATGCATGCATAATTTTTAACGAACTCTTAACGATCGACCTTAATCAGCTGCCTGTATGTACAAGTGTACTTTTTTTTAGATATGCAGCTCTCTAAATTATGACATATACCTATATAAATGAATTGAAGAGAGGTTAAATATTTACACATCTCCTTTTATGATTTAAAAAGAGGTTCAAATCATTTAAAGAATTGCTCAAATCAGCTAATGTATAAATCTCTTCAAATGGTGTAGACCGCTCTTCAAATGATGAAATGAGTGAGAGAGGTGTAAATGATTTAGACCTCTCTACAAGTGATTTAAACTTTCTACGGATAAGTATATTTTTTATAAGTGCAGGTCTCTATATCATTTAAAAAGCGGTGTACACCTTCTAAGAAATGTCTAAACTATTTGAAGAGAGCTTCAATAACAATACGTATTTGATGCGTGCAGCAATTACGTGTTGAGAGTTCTAAATTATTGGAAGAGTTATTAAAACTTGAACAAAGATCTGAGGTTGGTAAAGATCGTGAAAAATGAAGAAGCTAGAGTGGTAGCAATGACAAAGTTAACACGGATGACGGACGGTCGACAAACTACTCACCATCTCATAAGCTGTAAATAGTGTAATAGTTCAAATAGTAGATTTGCGTCTACTTATTAGATATATCTCCGTCCTATTGTTGATGTCGGAGTAAATAAACAATAGGTCGTATTATGAAGTTGCACATGATAAATAATGTGTGTCGTATCATATTGATGTAATTGGTTGAACAGGATTTTGATTGGAAAAAACATATCTCCTCAAGAGTCACTGAACAGATTTCGACAGTTTTTAGCTAACGTTAACGTTTGCCTCGTTAAGACGATAGGGCCTTCATTTTTCATCCGATCTTTACCAAACTTTACCAGATAGTTAATATCAATGAAAACTCGCAAAAGTTCGAAAACCAGCCAAATCAGAACAGTAACACCAGAGTTATGGCCCTTGATTTAGTTAAAAAGGCTATATGTTGCCTCGTTAAGACGGTAGAGCCTTCATTTTTCATCAGATCTTTATCAAGCTTTATCAGATTGTTAATATTGATGAAAGCTCGGATAAGTTTGAAGACCAGCCAAATCGGACCAGTAACACCAGAGTTATGGCCCTTGATTTAGTTAAAAATACTGTATTTTGCCTCGAGACGACAGGGCCTTCATTTTCCATCAGATCTTTACCAATCTTTACCAGATTGTTAATATCAATAAAAGCTCGGGCGAGTTCGAAAACCAGCTATATCGGAGCAGGAACACCAGAGTTATGTGCCCTTGGATTATTGTAAAATGCCATGTTCAGCCTTGTGAACACTCTAGCGCCTTCATTTCCCCAACTTTGGCCAGATCGTTGATATCAATGAAAGCTCGGACGAGTTATCGAAACAGTAACACCGGAGTTATGGCCCTTTTTCAATATTTGGTAATGTGCACTGGAAACCCCAGGGGTCGTGGGTTCAAATGTCATTGGAGGCATATTTATTTTTTTATTATTTTTCTTTTTTCATAAGAAACCTTGGTTCATGGGTTCAATTATTTTTTAAAACAAAATTATTGTTTTTTTGTTTTTTGAATTTTTTTCTCATAAGAAACCTTCGATCATTTTCTTTAATAGGGAGCTTAGGGGCCCTCATTGGATCACTTTTACACAGTTATAGGGAAGAACTTCAAAAATAATCTTCTCTTAAACTACAAGAGAATAAGGTGTAATACTTTTTATTTATTATCAGCTTATGGATCCTCTACCAATTTTATTCAAATGGTGACCCTGGGGTCAAATTTGGCCCCACCCCGGGGGTCACAGTTTTACATAGCCTTATATAGGGAAAAACAAAAACAATCTTCTTCTCTGAAACTATAAGAGCCAAAGTTTTAATATTTTGTATTTACACTCAGCTTATGGTCCTCTACCAAGTTTGTTCAAATGGTGACCCTGACCCCGCCCCTGGGTCACATGTCAAACTTGGTTTGAGTGTTTATATTATATTGTTATAAAAGCTAGTCAAACTTGAGCCAAATACATCCCTCCCCCTATATCTTTGTAATTGAAGACACTTTATAAACAACTAGTTTTGATACTGCCATATCTGACACACAATCCTTCTATCCCCCACCCTACCCCCACCATGGACACCATATAGCAAGTAGGGCCATACAGGGCCTCTTGTTTTTATTTACGATCGCCAATCTCGAGACTATCAAGTGTGTTCAAATGTCAATGAAGTCCCCATGGCCCAATATATAGGTACAACTTAAAAACTCTTCTTCTTTAAGACTACAAGTGTTAGAAATCTAATAGTTTGCATGTAGCATTAGCTAATGGTTCTTTGCTAAAAACAAATCAAATGATGACCCTGTGGTCATAACTGGACACACTACATGGGTCACACTTTTTAAATACGGTTAACTAGGGGAAAGCAGTACAAACTAGAAATGTGTCTGTGGAAACGAATGCCCCGATGTAAGCTATGAGCTGAAATAAGGTCGCCATTAAGTCAAATACAAATAAGCAGACTAACATTTGGAAATAAAACGTGGAAATTCCACGAAAACGAGGGTTTCCGTGAGGAAATATATTTCAGAGAAAATATGAATTTAATCATGTTTACATTTATTCGTAAAAAAGGTAAAGATAAAGGACGGAAGTAGAAAATGAATTATAATTCATGCAACTTTATAATTACACAATAAATTGCAAATGACAAATTGAAGCTCAACCTATTGATTTGTTTCTTGTAGCAATGGCCCTCCCCTTGATCAGAGACCTCAAAGAAACTCTCAAGCCTCCTTTCCATGATAGCTACCTGTCCACAAAATGTCCTCAATTAATCTTATACATAAGTAAGTTGTTGAGCTGAAACTGCTTTCTAATTGTTAACAATGACCTTGACCTCAGTGACCTCTGATCCAATTTCACAAACTGCCTTGTTTACTAAGCTACTTATCTACCAATCATTATCGAATTATCTGCAATGGATCTAAAGAAATTAAGCGGAAACCGTTTTTCAGTAACAGTGATCTTTACCTTGACCCCAGTGATCTCATCTGCAAGTTCAAGCTTCCTTTCCATATAGTTACCAACAAACCAAGTTTCGTTCCAATATGTAGGAAAACAATATATAATGCCTAACTAGAAACCATAACACCCACACTTATGTAACTTCATAGGTACATTGCATTTGGAGCGAGGAGGAACCCTACTGATTTTGGTTCAGTGGGTCAAAGGTCAAGGAGGCCATGACCTTATATGGAAATAGGCATTCCTAGCGATAACTTCGAAACTAGAACACCACACTCATGAACTTTTATAGGTATATTGACTTTGGTGAGAGGTAGAACTCTATTGATTTTGGGTCAGTTGGTCAAAGGTCACCATGACATTATATGGTAATAGGCATTTCGTGCGATAACTTCGAAACCATAACACATACACTCATGAAACTTCATAGGTACATTGGCATTGGTGAGAGGATTATTATCTCATTGGGCTTAGCAGATCAATGATCAAGGTCGCTATGACCGTATATGGTATTATGCATTCTGCGTGATAACCTCAAAAGAATAACACCCCCACTAATGAAACTTTATGTACATAGACGTTGGCAGGAATAGAACCTTATTGTCTTTGAGGTTAGTAGGTCAAAGGTCAAAGTGACCATGACCTTATATAGAAATACACATTCTGCCAAATAACTTTGAAACCAAAACACTCACATTCATGAAATTCAGGTACATTGCCTTTGGTCAGAGGAGGAACCCTGTTGCTTTTGGGTCACAAGGTCAAGGTCACCAGTACATATTCCAAGTGATAACTCCAGGAGTATAATACCTATGTTAATGAAATTTTGTAGATACATTGCCCTTGGTGCGAGGAAGAACCATATTGTTTTTGGGCTTAGTAGGTCAAAGGTTAAGGTCAACAAGTCCTCATATGGACATACACATTCCAAATGACAATCCCGGAATATCATACCCACACTTATTAAACTTCATAGGTGCATTGTCCTTGGTGAGAGGAGGAATCCTATTACGTTTGGATTCAGTAGGTCATCAAGGTCACATTGACCTGACAATGACTAAATCCTAAGACGTTTTCCCAGCTATAACTTGTAACTATTAGACCTACACATTTGAAACTATACAGAAATAGTACCCATGTTGAAACAACCCCTATTGATGTTAAGCTTAGTCGGTCAAATGTCAAGGTCACTCTGACCTGATCATGACAAATTCGTTTCCGACTGTTATTCAGAAACTATTTGATTTAATCTTGAAACGTGTATACAAATAATGTTCTTGGTTAGACATCATCCCCTATCAGTTATTTTTTTGTTAGGTCAAAGGTCAGGGTTACACTGACCTGGCACCTAGGAAACACTTTTAAAGTAGCTATCCCGCCCAATAACAGCAAAATGGCACTACAAACCCGTGTATCAAAACTCGATCCATGTGTTCAGGTCATATAATATGTGGCGATTAAAAGTAAACGGATTCTTAAAAGACTCGTGATTGAATATGCGTAAAATGAATTACGATTTGGTAACTCTTAAATCGAACCTCCAGTTACGACGTTTAGCCTGGCTGATTAAAGCCGTATATATTGTGTCTATACAGAATCCATATGTAAGTTATACACTCAAGAGATATGAAAACGTAACACGGGAATTTCCGCTATATATTGTATGTGTAATATGCTGCTGTTAATCGAATGATACATGGCTACGTTAGACCTTTCTGTTTGGAGAAAAAGATTAAAACAACACATAACACAGCTATTAGTATTCCTTCAAAGTTTCATTATTGACAGAGTACGCGTTCGGCTCAAGCATGTGTGCAAACTTAGGATGCAAAATTTTGCAAACCCTTTACTTTAAATACAGTACTGAAATGACTCAATTTTTTAGAGAGGAACTTCAACATTCATGAATTTCTTTATAAAAAAAAGTGTACTGTGATTAAAACGTCTACAACATCATTGTTGTGTCCTTTCTCTAACTAACTGCTACTTTTTGTTACAAAACATCTTGGGATTTCTTTGGAATATTATGTGGAATTAAGTGTGCAGTATCTACAATATATAGCGGAAATTCCCGTGTTGCGTTTTCATATCTCTTGAGTGTACATATACCTTTTCGTCAATCGTCAGTAGGTTTGTGGCTGTTGTTGGCAGGACAGCTACTTTAACATAAACACTTTAGAAAACAGGCGTATAATACCCCGTTTGGGGCGGAGCTGTTGTTTTTATTATTGTTTCCTGTTTAATTTTTCTAAAGTTTGTATATGGAGATTTTGCATGTTTTACATGGACTTTTATAGAGAAAACTTAAAAAATCTTCATCTCACACAGAGCTCATATATTGCATATAGTATCAGCTTATGGTCCTCTACGATGTTTCTTTATATGGTGTCCCTGGGGTCATATATGAATTGAAATAAATTGGGTTTTAAGGCGCACCAACAAACAAAGGTTTTATGGCGCCTAACTGGAATGAACGTGCCAGGTTCATCCTCCATTTACATCAAGATAAAATATGGAAAATGGTCCTGGAACCTTCTTACCTGCAGATCTGCAGAGTTTCGGGTCATATCTGTCCCCACCCCATGGGTCACAGTTTTGCATAGTTATACAGGGAAAATCTTTTTTAAAAATCTTCTCAGAAACCGCGTAGTCAATTTTGACCAAACTTCACATGGATGATTTTTTAGGTGAATGGTTTTCAAATTGTTCAAATTAAATCAATGCGACATCCAAGATGGCCACCATAGATTTTTTTTAATTACTTTTTGTACATTCGGAACTTAGGGCAGTGAGTTTAAATCCCACCGGAGGTAAACTTTTTTTTTCTTTCAGATTCTTCATTTGTATTATTGTTTCCTGTTTGGTTGTTAAACAAAGCATTGCTTTTCTTTTGTTTATTTAATGATTATTTTTTCAGAGTTTATCTTTTTTTTTAAATTACTGTGAGCATGTGTTCATGTTTTTGTGTTTTTTAAACTTTTTTCCTGTTTTTTCTTTTAACTTCTAGAGCATCCACAGACTTTCTTGTTCTTTAATGAACGCTAAGCCCTGGACTATCAAGTTTGCTCATTTTGCGCCCCCGGGTTCCAAAGTTTGTATATCGAGATTTTGCGTTTTTACGTAGACTTACATAAGGAATGACTTTAAACTTCTTCAATTAGCATTTGCGAGGGGACAATTTATTCATCATTGTGAAGATCCTCAGGTGATCGATTTAGGGCCCTCTTTTGGTTTTAGACAACTAATTTCACCAGAGTTATTTCCCTTTATGTAAAAATAATACGCTTTTATGCACAACTCCTTCTACAGGTTCGTGTCATTTGTGATGAACTTTAAAATGTATCAAAACCAACTGAAGGTAAACAAACTTCAATGAATTTTGACTGAAATTATTTTTAACAGTCATATAACCTTAAACTTTAAAAATTCTATGAAAATAACACTTGTGTATTTTTCCTAGGCTGACTTCAATCTGGGACAAAAATGTCATATAGAGCCGCTTTAATCTGGGACAAAAAAAGTCATAAAGAGCCCTGCTTCAAAATGGGACAAAAATGTCATATAGAGCCCTGCTTCAATCTGGGACAAAAATGTCATGTAGAGCTTTGCTTCAATCTGGGACAAAAATGTCATAAAGAGCCCTGCTTCAATCTGGGACAAAAATGTCATATAGGGCCCTGCTTCAATCTGGGACAAAAATGTCATATAGAGCCCTGCTTCAATCAACTTAAACCCCAGGCTCCAGTATAAAAGGGAAAGCTCCGCCCACAAAATGTCAATCAATTCAAATTCAAATAGAACTCAGACTGTCTTCACTCAGGACATATATTTCTTTTTTTTTTCTGAAAATACTACATCATATTTTAAAAAGAATGTTCTCAGTGATGCATGAATTCATCCTCTACTTATCAAACTATATGCTGTTTCTGAAGCTGCCCTCAAAGCACTATAATTATATATTTCAGGGGCGGATCCAGGATTTCAGCTTAGGGGGGGCGTAAGATTTTGGTCAATTTTCGGGTCCATTTATAGCCTCATAAAACGGTTGCGGTAGTGCATTGATAGGGTAAAAAAGTGCGTTTTCAAATAAAAGTAGTTAACAATGTGTTAATTAAACCACTCATTAGCCATTATGCGTCGAGCGAGCGAAGCGAACGAGAAAATTTTTTATACTGAGGGCGTGCATCGAAATTGTTTGATATTTTATCTACAGTAATATGGACATACATGTATGAATAAAAAAAGTCCGTTTTCAAATAAAAGGATTTAACAATGTGTTAATTAAACCACTCATTAGTTATGTGTCGAGCGAGCGAAGCGAGCAAAAAAAAAATTCTACTGAGGGCGTGTATCGAAATTGTTTGGTATTTTATCTACAGTAACATGGACATACATGTATGAATATAAAAAGTCCGTTTTCAAATAAAAGGATTTAACAATGTGTTAACTAAACCACTCATTAGTCATTATGCGTCGAGCGAGCGAAGCGAGTGATAACAATTTTTATACTGAGGGCTTGCATCGAAATTGTTTGATATTTTATCTACAGTAACATGGACATATATGTAAAAAACTTACCTTGTACGATTTTAGGGGGGGGGGGAGCGTACGCCGCTTCCCCCCCCCCCCCCCCCCCCCTAAATCCGCTTATGTATTTTATATTCCAAATTTTCGAAATTTTCAACAGGAAAATGACAGTTAATTTGAAATTTCACCTTTGACCCTGGTCATGTGATGTAAACAGTTGTAAACAGAAAGGGTCATGTCAGGGCACAACATTGAGCATACTACCTTCTTATCAGATAAACATGCAGTGTACTCACCAGTTACAGGGTTTATGAAGAATTCTGCACACTTCTTTTATCTATTTATTTCTGTACGTTTTAGGTTTTCTTTCAAATAATGTCCAAGTCTATCTTTTTTTATAAGTAAGAAGTAAAACTGTGTTTTTTTCATGAAAATATCTCTATAAAAAAAAAGTTTGATACGTTTTGTTTATATTATAATGTTTGTTTATATATTATATATATATATATATATCATATGATATCTACATTAATAATTCAGACAAAACGTTTAAAATGTATCTGAATTACATATTTAAATCAGATATCTCATTTATTAATGACGATATCTGACATACTTTATAAGATGTCTTCTTAATCAATATATATCTACAAGTATATAAGATATCTCCTTTAATATATAAAATACCTCATATCTGTATATCTACGTTAATGTAGATATCTGTAACATTAAATAAACAGTAAAATAGCTTGCCATATAGTTTATGACCAAACATTATGAACACGCATAAAACTGTAAATTATGCAATATTATAAAAACTGTGTTTTCATGTAATCAATATATATCTACCCATACTGCATCATCACCTCACAGGGATTATGTGCTGGTAGATCAGAGAATCATTGATAAACAATATATACAGTGTGTATGCATTCATCTCAAAATTGCATGGTCCACTATTTTCTCATACAGGCTTGTTTACATTCTGGGGAACTGACCCTGGTTTGACCTGACAGATCACATTTATTACCATTCTAGACACGCCTTCAATTGCATGTAGTAACAACATTAGACTGGGCTTTAAGCCCTGCTTCAATTAAACTTTAGAAGCGTCTCCGTGGCCGAATGGTTAACGTTGCGTTGTAAACCTTCGCCTCTCATCGCTGCGGGTTCGAATCCCACTGGGAGCTCGACTTGTGAGGAAGTGTTGATTCTTACGGATGGTGTGAGGTGTACAGTACTGGTTTTACCCAGGAAAAGTGAGTGGTCTGCCTCCACCACAAAAAAAAAATGGACCGTCATATATAACCTTACTTGTGTTGAAAATGACGTAAAACACAATACAAACAAACAAAACAATTAAACTTTACCCATTTCAGCATTACTGACTAAGATGTACATAACGTTACTTATTTTGAGGATTTTCTTGGAATGAACCGAAAGTAGGATTATATGTATTAAGTCTAATCAGGTTTCAAGATTTTCGCAAGCTTCTTTTTGATCCTAGATCGGGATTGTACTCGGCCCACCGTCTCTATGTGGTGAACCTTTCTGCTGAATATCCAATCATTTGCCCAGGCAAGACCTTTGATCTTTGCTGCAACCATGACCTAGACCCTTTGTTGGCGTAAGTTGTGTGAGAACACTCCATCTCTGTGTGTTTAAACTTTTTGCCCAACATCTTTACGATCCAATCATTTGTTAATTGCAGAGTCATGGCCCAGACACAAAACCGGGACATACGGAATAGGACAAGCATTAGGGCGGGCATAAGCCGTCTCCTCCAGCACATAATAACAGCTTGGATAAAACTTCCAGAAACACCAATCACTCTGCAAGATCGCCTTCAGTCCGTAATGTTTAAAATACTGGATTACGGAAATCAACATGGTAGTTCCGTTGTTTCTTGTCGTACGGAGAGGATCGAGTCAATATACGAGGTCACCATACGGCAACGTTATATGAATAAATGTTCCTTATCAGGCGTTTTTGAAGTTATGTGATAAAGAGAATCTCACATTCGTGTCCATTTAATATTGAATTTATTGAACTTGTTGGATAAAAATGATATTTACTTTTATCCCTCTTGTTTAATAAATTCAGTATTGTACAGGCACTCATTAATTACTTTCAGAAGACATTTTATGTGATAAACACATGTCATCAGTTCATACAGGCGAAATATTTATAAAGTTTATTACATGAAAAATAAACGCTTCTTTTAATCGTCATTATTTCAAAATCACAGGAACTAAAGAAATTAACCCGCCATATAATTTCAAAATTACACAATAAAACCGTCTTAATCAAACTTCTATTCAGGTGTTCAGGTCAAATAATAAGGTATATGTGCCTTAAATGTATAGGTTTATTATACTCGGGTTCTTAAAATAATAGTGATTGGCTTTGCGTAAAATGAATTATGAGCTGGCAACTCTTAAACTCAGTATTGTGGTTTGGTTTGGCTGGTAAAAGCCCTTTGTATTGTGTCTATAGAGTTTGGATTCTCAAAATATTTGTTTTATCAGTATATATATCAGTAGGTATAGAAACAGCGCACATCTGTTGTAAAATGTGCCTGTTGATGGCGGGATACGCAACTTTGAAGATATTTCTAACAATCAGTACAACACAAGTTCCTGGCTGCCCCAATGCAAACCTGGAACATCTGCTTCATGCCTTTTGTAAACGAAAATCTTGTGGCCGCACACGCAAAACAAGTACGACTATTCAAAACAAGTTTAGGTATTCCAAAATCCAACTCGTAAACAACTGTCTGAATTTTTATTTATTTTATTTTTTAACACTATATCGATTTATTCAAGATACCAAGTTAGATTTTAAGGGGGAAAAACAGGGATAATCACTGCAAATTCTGATTTTTGTTTGATTTTAAAATAATAAACTGGAACGAAAAAGAAATGCTCGGGAATTTCCACTATATATTGTTTGTACAATATGCTGCTGTTAATCGAATGGTACATGGCTACGTAATACCTTTCCTTTCTAAAACAACACATAACACAGCAAATAGTATTCCTTCAAAGTTTCATTATTGACAGAGTACGCATTTGGCTCAAGCATGTGAGCAAACTTAGGATGCAAAATTTTGCAAACTCCTTACGTTAAATACAGTACTGAAATGGCTAAATATGGAACTTCAACATTTATGAATTTCTTTTTACAAAGTGTACTGTGATTAAAACGTCTGCAGCCTCACAGTTGTGTCCTTTCTCTGACTGCAACTTCTTTTTTTAGAAAACATCTTGAGATTTCTTTGGAATATTATGTGGAATTAACTGTGAAATATATACAATCTGTAGCAGAAATTCCCGATTCGCTTCAGTATAGTTTGGTCTATCTGAGATATTATTTGGTAACATTGGTGAATTGCAGTTTTGCAGTTATTTCCCTGTCCAACAATTTGAAATTTTCCTAGAACAGAATAAGGATTTCAACCCTCCCGCCCACCCCCCACCCCAACATAATTGGAGTAATAATAATTGATGATTGCTTTGTTGCTTCGTGTCCCTTAACACTCATCACAATCTTAAAGTTCTTCACACATTTATTGGAATATGTTTTCAATTTAATTTACTCTTTCATTTTATTAGTTCCTCCACCAATGGAAGCTGGAAAGTTGCCATATGACCTTTATATAGCTGTTGGGGCGATAATAAATTCCAATTCAATTCATTTTATTAGAAGGGGCCTCGGCGTCCCATTGGGCAGGATGTTCTATTTTGAATCCGGAGATATGGATCATAGCCTCACTGGGTAACTCTGATGTGTCCTTTGGAAAGGCTCTCCTAAGCTTCGTGCATCATATGGGAACTTAAACCGGGTGTCCCCTGTATCCGAGTCGATCCTGTGAGCATGTTAAAGAGCAATAGGAATTTTATCGATAGCTTACTATGTATCCTTCCCCTCTCTCTAGGACTTGGAAGTAACCTAAATAATGCATTGATGAGCTGTTAAACAACAATTCAAATTTGTTATTATTTTCGTATTTAATAAGAATCCTCATATACTATCATACATGTTGATCGTGGTACATGTTACACTCAGTGTTTATTAGATTTATATCCCAAAAATCTGGTCAAATATCACATTTTATCTTAAATATTCTATGGGAAGTTTTTATTACAAAACTGACAGTGCTGTTTTAAACAGAGGCAAAGAGTCACATCTGTTCAGCCATTTTTTGACATTTTCTGGCGCACTATTGGCTTGTTGTGATTGGTGCAAAGCCGACCACATGACCATATCGACCAATGACATTGAAGTACCGACCATCCAATCATTTTTCTTCAATCTGTTGTTCAAATCTTTTAAAGCAGACGTCTTCTGTTTAGAGTTTCCATTGATGATCTGTATGTCAGCAACATCTAGCCATTCGTCAACATACGTTGCCATGACAATGTCCTCAGTGTCAAAACCAGGGCAGATAAGTCTGTTTACATATCTGGCTATATTAACCTCCCCTGTCACAACAGACTGTTTGGCAGGAGAAATCATAAGTTGTGGACCATTTTCAACTGAAAACAAAACAAAAAATGTATCATACACCGAACAAAAAAAGAAACTTACGCTGATGATGATTGTCTAGACAGCAAAACATGGAAAAAATTAATGCTGTTTTAAGAATAATTTAGATAGACCACCAACAATAGTCCAAAGATGTTTTTGAAAAAATCAGTACACAAGAGAGTTAGCCTCCTTTTCTTAAAACATGCATTTTGGCCACAAAAACAAATTAAATCTATGAAAATTACCAAAATGTGTCAGAGGCAATATTCTCTATATGCTCTGAGACAATATTCTCTTAATGTTTTTTACTAAAAATATCACAAAACAAGAGGTCAATGACCTTGAAGCTCTACTGATTGATTTTGATTTCAGGAAGTAGTCGCTACAGACTTGTTTTTTGAAAATCTATTTTTAACCGTGGCGGCCATCTTGAATTTCCGGCCGACCTGAAATTTTGCTAAGATCAATAAGACATTAAGAGCAACATTCCTGTGAAGTTTCATGAAAGTTCGTCAAGTAGTTTCAGAGAAGTAGTCGCTACATGTTTTCATTATATAACTCTATGTAACCAAAGATGGCCACTGGCAGCCATGTTTAACGTTGAATCAAAATAATTTTCCACAAGGACCAACATCATGTCATACTGATCATTTTAGAAAAAGTCCCATATCAATATCTCTTATTGTTTTGAAGAAGTAGTCGCTACAAACTTATTTATTTTAAATCTATTTTTAGCTGTGGCGGCCATCTTGAATTTCCGGCCGACCTGAAATTTTTCTAGGATCAACTAGACATCAAGAGCAACATTCCTGTGAAGTTTCATGAACATCCGTCAAGTAGTTTCAGAGAAGTAGTCGCTACAAGTTTTTACTATATAACTCTATGTAACCAAAGATGGCCACTGGCAGCCATGTTTAACATCGAATCAAAATAATTTTCCACAAGGATCTACATCATGTCATGCTGATCATTTTAGAAAAAGTCCCATATCAATATCACTTATAGTTTTCAAGAAGTAGTCGCTACAAACTTATTTTTTAAAAATCTATTTTTAGCTGTGACGGCCATCTTGAATTTCCGGCCGACCTGAAATTTTTCTAGGATCAATTAGACATCAAGAGCAACATTCCTGTAAAGTTTCATGACAATCTGTCAAGTAGTTTCAGAGGAGTAGTCGCTACAAGTTTTTACTATATAACTCTATGTAAACAAAGATGGCCGCTGGCAGCCACGTTTAACGTCGAATCAAACGATTTTTGATAAGGACCAACATCATGTCATGCTGATCATTTTAGAAAAAGTCCCATATCAATATCACTTATAGTTTTCAAGAAGTAGTCGCTACAAACTTGTATTTGAAAATTTATTTTTAGCCGTGGCGGCCATCTTGAATTTCCGGCCGACCTGAAATTTTGCTAGGATCATTTAGACATCAAGAGCAACATTCCTGTGAAGTTTCATGAAAATCCGTTAAGTAGTTTCAGAGGAGTAGTCGCTACAAGTTTTCATTATATAACTCTATGTAAACAAAGATGGCCGCTGGCAGCCATGTTTAACGTCAAATCAAAACGATTTCGACAAGGATCAACATCATGTCATGCTGATCATTTTAGAAAAAGTCCCATATCAATATCACTTATAGTTTTCAAGAAGTAGTCGCTACAAACTTGAATTTAAAAAATCTATTTTTAGCTTTGGCGGCCATCTTGGATTTCACATCAACATGAATTTTTGCTAGGATCAACTAGACTTCATGGGCAACATTTCTGTAAAGTTTTATGAATATCCATCCAGTAGTTTCAGAGGAGTAGTCGCTACAAATAAAAGTTAACGGACAGACGGACAGACGGACAGACAGACGGACGGACGGACGACGGACTCCGCACCACGGCATAAGCTCTGCTGATCTCTGATCAGTAGAGCTAAAAACATAACACAGATTGTGTAGATGGCAGATTTTGATTATCAACATTCATCGAATTACCTCCCTTTAACACACTTGGCAAAGGACAAGATATGATAAGGGGGAAAATGTGGGCATTCACTATTTCATAAATAGTGAATGCCCACATTTTTAATAATTATTTTAGCTACAAATGGACCAAATCATTATTAGAACTCATTAACAGTAAGTTTGAATGCTCTAAATCAGTTCTATGAGCTTCACAATGCCTTTTCTTTCAAAAATTGACATTTTGGTTAATTTTTAGCAGTTTTCATAGTTTTTGGTCTTGGAAATATAGAGCGCACCCTCGAGCACAGCCACATTTTTGTTAAAACAGGTAATTGTCCCACACCATCAGCCAAAAAACTTGGTGTGCTCGGAGGTGCACTCTTTATTAATTATTAGGATCAAACATTTGCCCAAAAAGGTTCAAAATCTACACAATATGACAAAATTACCCAAAATGCCATTTGTTGAGACCCTGTTCAATTTTCTAGATAAATAAAATAAAAAAAATACCTTTTAAATATCGAATAAGATCAATTTACTTAAGCATGCACACCAAACTATAGTAAAATAATGTATTTTGCATTTTGAATATTTTGGGGGCCAAACTACCCTCTAATCATACCTTGTCCTTTGAAACTGTGTTTAATGGGATATTTAGTACTCGCTTAAGTGTGCTTACAAACCTCAAACATTGTTTTATCAAAAAGCTGTTTAAGCTTTTATACGCCCTCAGAAACTGGCCTATGGAAATACCAGCAAAAAAGTCGGAAGTTTCTTTTTTTGTTCAGTATACATTTTATTAACTAAAACTAGATGGGTGTTCCACGGAACAGATGTGTCGCCTGTCGGCATAACAAGGTTTTTTGGACCCAGATAAATGACCTTGACAAACTGGCCCGAGTAAGTTTTCGTGAAGAAAAATAAGAGTATTTAACGACCTTCAGTGTGACCTTGACCTTTATATTTTAGTATGGCCATGTTGATGTTGTCATATATATATATATATATATATATATATATATATATATTATACTAAGTATATATTGAAAGTTTGATGAAGAAATATCGAGAAATTAGAAAGTTATTATGCCAACGTTAAGTTTTCTTGAAGAAAAAGACAAGTATTTAACCCATATAACGACCTTCAGTGTGACCTTGACCATTATATTTTAGTATGTTAATGTCTACGTTGTCATGATGAGTCTATATTGAAAGTCTGATGAAGAAAATCAAGAAATGAGAAAGTTATAACCAATGTTAAGTTTTCGTGAAGAAAAAAACAAGTATTTAACCCATATAATGACCTTCAATGTGATCTTGACCTTTATATTTTAGTATGGTCATGTCGACGTTGTCATGATGAGTATATATTGAAAGTTTGATGAAGAAATATCAAGAAATGAGAGTTATAACCAACGTTAAGTTTTTGTGAAGAAAAAATGAGTATTTAACGGTAACCCATATAATGACTTTCAGTGTGACCTTGACCTTTGTATTTTAGTATGGTCATGTCGATGTTGTCATGATGAGTATATGTATATTGAAAGTTTGATGAAGAAATATCAATAAATGAGAAAGTTATTGCCGTTAAGTTTTCACAATGGACTGACGTGGGATGCGCGGACGGACGGACAATGACAAGACATAATACACCCCTATGGGCGTAAAAAATGAACGCAACAGAATGTAAACCTTTTTGAACGTATGTACAGGTGGATGGCCAGTAACACTACATGTACATGCCTGATATACTTTTGTGGCATAGCATAAAAAGAAATTGTTTGTTTACAACCAGTAAAAAGGATATGAATATGAGGAGAATGTTGCCTTTTAATAGTTATTTGGTAAGTTAATCATTTTATTACTTGATCATGAATAAGGTCAGTTTGTTGTTCAGTTTTAAAAACTTCTGTAAACAAGCCCTATATTGGTGATGTGATCAAATATAGGGTTAGCTGTATTGAAATTCTGAATCGTGAGACAATATATCTGATGTTTAATGGCGGCATTAGAAGAGCCGTTAAACACAATTAGTGACTGTTAAATAATTGATATACTGTCGTAAAAGTCAATATTTCAATACTGGATAATCTGTTTCTAATGCGTTTCATTGTTTTTTTTCTCACAGTTTTGCTGAAAAACGCATTGAAATGAAACCAAATGACATCACCTTTTTTTGACGGTTTAACGTCACAGGTATTGGTTTGCGACGTGTTAGTTACTATTTAATAATCGCTAATTTTTTAATATCAACCAATAAAATTGCAGTAGTTTTGTCAAATGCCTTAGAATACACAGTAAATTCCTCTTAAATTGCCACACTACTACCAAAATCATTATAAATACTTGAACTCCTGCTTATTTGTAAAACATCCAGAGAATCCCCATAACACAGCATGACCTCTGATCACCTTTGATGACCTTTGTCAAATAATCAGGTGTGTAATGTGCTGAGCTATCATGCACTCAAATCAGACAAAAGTATATAAACCTAAGAAAAGGTATTGGCACAGTGGACATACCGTCCCAACAACTTTTTCGAAAATCTTTTTTTTGTATAAACGGGTCTCTTATATTGAGATAATTTTAGCAGTCGTCAAACTGCAATAATGAACAGCTGGCTGTTATGTAAATCCCTGAACTGTCAGTGATGCTTCACAAACACTTACAAGCCTAGGCATACACCTATATGTTACCTTTTTTCCATATAACAGACAGCGCCACCTGGTGGTCACCACGTGTCACCTGAGATCCGCTCTTGATGGCTTCGCGCAGACGTGGGTCTACTTCAGTCACGGACGAATGAACATATGAGGTGGCAAGAACATTAAACCTTTGTTTAAGCACTTCAAACAGAACAAAGAGAGACAGCGGTGGCTTCTCTGGGTCAGCACTCACAACAATGTCATGGATACCACTACCCTGGAAACAAAAGTACATGTTATAATCTTTGTGAATACAAGACCTGTTGGAAGAATTTTGAAATGGTAACCATACTGAATTGAAAAGAAACAAGAAACACGGCCATTCCACGAAAACCAAATTTTCAATAAAACGGTCCAGAAAAAGTGTGATCTTGAACTAAAGGTCAAGGTCATGCAAACATTCTAATTATTGGATAGCTAATGATTATATATTTACAACTGTGCAAATATCAAATTGATCTTCTGAATAATGATCAAGTTGTGATGTGAAGAAACTCCGACAAACTTCTTAACCGAATGTTGACATCGCCCATCGCCGTACGACGTCTTGATAATAATTATTAAATAACCTTTTTTTTGTTGGAAAATCAGATCAACAACAATTTATTTTATAAGTACATGTAACCACTTCACTTAAATACCTAATAAACAATGCTTCAACTAGGTTCGCACAGACCTTGAAAAGTCCTTGAATTTGATGCCAGTACTTGAAAAGGGCTTGAATTTGAAGAAAAAAAGTCCCGGATGTGCTTGAATTTTGAAGAAAACTGCTTGAATTTCTGATAAAAGTCCTTGAAAAGATCTGAGTCGAAATAATTGTCCATTAGAACTTCAAATTTATTAATAAATGAGGTGTTGGATTTCGAATTTGACTTTTAAACACGTTTTCTCAACGAAATGACAATATAGCGTAATTTGGGTTTGGGTTGCGTCGCTATACGTTTTTATGCTTCCAGTGTAAAACTGAAGAAGAAAAAAGAGGAGAAACAAGATTTTTCCCGGAGGCCTTAAAATGAGTTCTGTGAAGCACATTTGCGCGTTCAACAGTAAATGGCAACATTACAAGCAAGATCCAAATTACAAGCAATGGATACGGCCATTTAAAGGGGACAAGCACAAGTGTCTGTGCTCATTCTGTGACAAAATAATAGACCTCAAGAGTATGAGCATTAAAATCCCACATAAAATGCGTTAAGCATCAACGCAACATGAAAATAATGGGTTCTGGTGACTATAACAAATTTCTTTAGGCCCAAATCAGAAAATTAAGAAAAAGACTTGAATAACAACAATGAACATTTCACAGTTCCACCTTCCCCATCACCCGTGCCAGATACTTCACAGTTCTACCTTCCCCATCACCCGTGCCAGATACTTCACAGTTCCACCTCCCCCCATCACCCGTGCCAGATACTTCACAGTTCCACCTCCCCACATCACCCGTGCCAGATACTTCACAGTTCCACCTCCCCATTACCCGTGCCAGATACTTCACAGTTCCACCTTCCCCCATCACCTGTGCCAGATACTTCACAGTTCCACCTCCCCCCATCACCCGTGCCAGATACTTCACAGTTCCACCTTCCCCATCACCCGTGCCAGATACTTCACAGTTCTACCTTCCCCATCACCCGTGCCAGATACTTCACAGTTCCACCTCCCCACATCACCCGTGCCAGATACTTCACAGTTCCACCTTCCCCATCACCCGTGCCAGATACTTCACAGTTCCACCTCCCCATTACCTGTGCCAGATACTTCACAGTTCCACCTTCCCACATCACCCGTGCCAGATACTTAACAGTTCCACCTCCCCATCACCCGTGCCAGATACTTCACAGTTCCACCTTCCCACATCACCCGTGCCAGATACTTCACAGTTCCACCTCCCCATCACCCGTGCCAGATACTTCACAGTTCCACCTCCCCCCATCACCCGTGCCAGATACTTAACAGTTCCACCTCCCCACATCATCCGTGCCAGATACTTCACAGTTCCACCTCCCCCATCACCCGTGCCAGATACTTCACAGTTCCACCTCCCCATCACCCGTGCCAGATACTTCACAGTTCCACCTCCCCCCATCACCCGTGCCAGATACTTAACAGTTCCACCTCCCCACATCACCCGTGCCAGATACTTCACAGTTCTACCTTCCCCATCACCCGTGCCAGATACTTCACAGTTCCACCTCCCCACATCACCCGTGCCAGATACTTCACAGTTCCACCTTCCCCATCACCCGTGCCAGATACTTCACAGTTCTACCTTCCCCATCACCCGTGCCAGATACTTCACAGTTCCACCTTCCCCATCACCCGTGCCAGATACTTCACAGTTCCACCTTCCCCATCACCCGTGCCAGATACTTCACAGTTCCACCTCCCCCATCACCCGTGCCAGATACTTCACAGTTCCACCTCCCCCCATCACCCGTGCCAGATACTTAACAGTTCCACCTCCCCACATCATCCGTGCCAGATACTTCACAGTTCCACCTCCCCCATCACCCGTGCCAGATACTTCACAGTTCCACCTCCCCATCACCCGTGCCAGATACTTCACAGTTCCACCTCCCCCCATCACCCGTGCCAGATACTTAACAGTTCCACCTCCCCACATCACCCTTGCCAGATACTTCACAGTTTCACCTCCCCATCACCCGTGCCAGATACTTCACAGTTCCACCTCCCCCCCATCACCCGTGCCAGGCACTTCACAGTTTCACCTCCCCATCACCCGTGCCAGATACTTCACAGTTCCACCTCCCCCCATCATCCGTGCCAGGCACTTCACAGTTTCACCTCCCCATCACCCGTGCCAGATACTTCACAGTTCCACCTCCCCCCATCACCCGTGCCAGGCACTTCACAGTTCCACCTCCCCATTACCCGTGACAGTCACTTCAAATCAGCATCCTACAACTAGAGCCATAGGCAGCTACATGACGAAAGACATGTAAGTAATAAATTATATGATTTCTGTCTCAACTTTAAATGTATGTTAAGATGTTTTAACTTTGTCTTGTGTGGCATGTTGTCAGAAATAAAATATAAACAATACTGTATTTGTTGCATTAATTATGTACAAAGAGAAACTTTTATGGATAATTTTGACTTGTCGGTTGTCTTGGCTACATAGCCGAAAAAATCTTGCTTAAGCTTAACATTTTGGGTTCCTGTGACATACATTTTAGCATGTCAAAGAGTGTATACTGAATGCAATAGTACTGACATGTGGTATTGATACCTATTAAAGTTGTTCCAAGAAAGACACACCACTCCGGCTTATAGCTACATGCTAAATCAACATTCATTTATTTTATAGCTGACAGTTTATGAACTGGGTATGATGTATGACCCAAAGAAATGTCCTTGAAAAATTTAAAAAGTCCATGAAATGACCTTGAAAAGTCCTTGAACTTTCTTGGAATTTCTGTATGAACCATGTTGGATCAGATAAGAATAGCATACGCATAATTACACCTTTTTTTCCCACCAAAAAACGTGTTAAGGGACATTAAACAATATAGGAGTTGAAAATTCTAAGTCAAACAAGGGCAATAATTCTGTAATTAATTAGGCAACCAAGAATGTGTGATGTAAAGGGACATGAGGACATCAGTTTTTATATATATATATGAAGTTTGGGAACAAACTATTCAAAACTGTTTGAGAAATGCAGGTAATGAAAATGTGTTATGGGATGCGACGCGACGTTACGGACAGCGGGATTCCTATAGCCCCACTTCACTTTGTGAAGAGGGTATAATTATCAGTAATACTTATACGCGCCATCAATCACTACACCTACCAGTGGACTCTTGACTGTGGCCGCAGAACTCTGTGTCGTTTGTTTCACAGCTGCTGGTTTCTGTTGCGTCGTGCCGGCAGCCTGGCTTCCTATCAGTGGTTCAACTGATGGTTCCGGGACATGGTACTTCCCCGTCAACTGGTCCAGGGTCTGACGGAGATGGGCCAGCTTCGTGAGGATCGCCTCCTGCCTCTGCTCCAGCACCGATGCAGGGTCGAGATTCGCTCCACTGACCTAGAAGAATAAACAGTAAAGTATTATTTCACAGTCATCATGTTCACTCAACCCTTGACTGAAGAATTTGTTGCTGCAATTGTATATAGGGCGTCTCCATGATAAATAAATAAATAATATACCGATATGATCTGATATGCCTTATAACACTGATAGTTGAATGTTTATGTTGACATTAACTTCTATGTTCACAGTTAAATAAACTAAAGAATCAAGTTTATTACTGTTATTGTTAATGAAATAGTTTGGTCTGGAAAACTTGACGACTTGGCTAGTTTTTGGTGTATGAATCATTAATAATATTAATTCATATGACTTTTTAAGGCTATGTATAATTAAATAAAGTTTTGTTTTTTGATCTAGCTATAATTTATTTAATATTTTATACAATTGCTAGCAATATGAACCCCACATGAGTTAATATTGATCAATTAACAACAAAATTGGACCCAATCATCCTAGTTTCCAGCCCAGCCCACACATTTTAGTAAGTAATAATTCAACCAATTTAAACTATATGCACATTTCATATAAAACTGAAGCACATTATGAGAGTTGTCTCTTTTATTACATTTCTATACGTGAAAGATCGGGATTTCCCAGTGCAAGAATATGCATAATCGCTAAAAATTAAAAAATTAATAACTAACTCAGAACACAATAACAACTAAAGTTGGTAACTTAGAACACAATAATAACTAACGTTGCGACACTGAGTCGTGACGTCAATGAAGTGTTGCTGACGTCGACGTCATCCGCCGATAACGTTCAATAAAGCGAATATTTGTTCGCAAAAATGTAATTTAAAATGTAATAAATAGATTATTTAACTGCTGGGATCGATTATTGGGTAATCCTTCACTTGATGGTAGACGTGCTTTGTTTTTTCACTCACGCGCTCGTTTGTGAAAAGAACCACGCGTCTACCACTCGTGAAGGATTTTCCTATAATCGATCCCAGCAGTTAAATAATCTCTATGTATTTGTATATATCGGCACCAAGTACTCTTCCAGAATGACACAAGTTAAAGTGCAACACGCCCAACGTCAAGTCTGCCAGAATATCAAATGACTTAACTGCATCATGTCAGAAATGTTTCTATGAATGTGCAACATATTGGGGAGAAGTCTCGGCTTGCCAAGCCTGTATCATGCATGTCTTACTTGCAGATATTGGTACGGGCAGATTAGGCCGATTAAAGCGTCCACTAGCGATTAGCCAAATTTAGTCAACGTTTGCGTTTGCGTGAAGTCATGTTGTAAATAAACATACAACATCTATTGTTGATGCACCAGTTACACTTTTTGACATCACTTGCTGCTTCCCATAAGTTAAAAATAAGAAATTAATATTAAATTAACTTGAAAATGTTTTGAAAAGTCTCTTAGAATCTCTCAAAGTCTAGCCAAATTTGCCCCCAATGTGATGGGCTATTTCAAACTTCCTTTTTTTCCCCAGGCCCAGGTTCTGAATCCGTGTAGCATAGCACAGCGAAATCGGAAGCAGGCCAGGTGACTGAGGCTAACTGGGGAGCTGACTGACAAGTACAATATCAAATTATAACTAGAGGTTGTTGTTAGTAAAAACAGATGTCTATCTGCTGAGGAATCGGCCAAAAACCTGGTAAAAATCATTAAACTGGAAGACGACAATGACATGCGCAACTAGGCTTGATAACGATCATCTTCACCAAGTTTCTTTGAAATCCTGCCAGGGGTACGGGAGAACTAGTCAAGACAAAGTTGTGTATTAAAACCGCCTAAAATTATTCAACCGGAACACAACAACGATATGCCCAACAAATTTTGTTGTTATCCAACCAGTGGTTGATGAGAACTAGTCCAGAAAATGTATCTTTAAAGAGCCACAACTTTGTCAAAAATCATTCAGCCGGAACATGACAACTAGGCTTGGTACTGATCACCCCTGCAAGTTTCCATGAATTCCAGCCAGGGATTCAGGAGAACTAATCCAGACAAAGTTTTTGTATAAAGGGACAGAACTCTGCCAAAAATCATTCAACTGGAACACCTCGACGATGTGCAGCTAGGCTTGATATGCATCTTCCCTGCCAAGATTTGTTGAAATCCGGCCAAGAGATCAAAAGAGACAAGTCTGGACAAAGTTTGTGTATTCAAACATTTAAAGGGCCATAACTCTGCCAAAAATCATTCACCTGGAACACGACGTCAATATGCACAACTAGGCTTGGTACTAATCATCCCTGTAAAGTTTCTCTGAAATCCGGCCAAAGACTCAGGAGAACTAGTCCGGACAAAGTTTCTGACAACAGACAGACAGCACAAAACAATATGTCTCCCCTCCACGAAGTGGGGGGATATAATTATGTACTACTATAGCAAGTATTCTACCAGTGTTACTGGTGGTAACTACATGTACATATATGCCTGGATCCCCACTCCAAAAAATGTAAAAATCATTAATGAACTTAAATCCATTAACTTGATATAATAATAAAAAAATTCCGCACCTCTCTCCATTTAATGAATATTATTGAGAAATGGTCCAGTGCATTTAAGATTTTAGAATGTTTCCTATATAAAACATGACCTTGAAGCTCTACTGATTGATTTTGATAGCCAGATTAGCGACGGGAAGTATGTTGTAGGATGAGTGTAGGTGTTATACTTTGGAGAAATCTTGCAGAAACATTTTTATTTTAATTTTTGATTTACAACCCGCTGACTTCATTGTTTCTGAAAAGCAAATACAAATGAAATCAACATCCCCAACTTTTCTTTTTATCTTTCCCGCCTGTGTGTCATTTTGCTTGCACTATGTTTTCACTCCCAGATCAAACAGGCCGTTAATAGTATTACGTCACTTTAGCATAATTTTCGACAAGGATCAACATCATGTCATACTGATCATTTTAGAAAAAGTCCCATATCAATATCATTTACAGTTTTCAAGAAGTAGTGGCTACAAACTTGTATTTTGAAAATCTATTTTTAGCCATGGTGGCCATCTTGAATTTCTGGCCGACCTAAAATTTTGCTAGAATCAATTAGACATCAAGAGCAACATTCTTGTATAGTTTCATGAAAATCCGTCAAGTAGTTACAGAGGAGTAGTCGCTAAAAGTTTTTACTAGATAACACTACGTAAACAAAGATGGCCGCCGACAGCCATGTATAGTTTGTAGTTTCAGAGTAGTTGCTACAAAAAAAAGTTTACGGACGGACGGACGACGGACACCGCACCACGGCATCTCTGCTGATCTCTGATCAGTTGAGCTAAAAAACAGCTGCAGGGTGAGTGTAAGTCAACTGCTCTCTCCTGTGTAACATAAACTCATAGAACTAGACAGGGCACACAAATTAGTAGAAATTCAGATAAATTCTTTAACAATTTATCAAACTGACCATTTAAATATTACATAGGAAGAGTAACTCAGAAACACAGTTTCCAGCCCTGTTAGAGGATTAGTTATAAAGAAATTCTCTATAACATACAAGTAATGCAAAAAGAAACCTTGCCTCTAAATTTTCCTGTTCAGCTCTTAAGTTAATTTCCAACACATTATGTCCCGGAACATTTTGTTCTAATTTGTCTAAACTTTTAAAATCTTCTCTTTCACACACATCGCCTTCCTCCTCCACAACTGTGTCATCAGGCCTTCCCACTGCCATGACACACGGCTTATGTTCCCCCACAACAACCCATGTCTCATTTTGCAACACTCTCTGCATTTCTTCTTCCTTAGTTAAATTCTCTGGTACAATTTCCAGACTTTCAATGTCCTCTCCTCCACCTACATTCTCCACAATACTGTCATCTTGTTACTTCCCCGTCTCCAGACATGGTTGATTTTGCACCACCTTCGGAGTGACTCCATGCTGAGTTACATGTACATGTTCACAATTTTCAACTCCACTTTTTATCACATCCCCTACTCTTGTATTATCATTCAATTTACTTTTATTGCCTGTATTTTTATCAGGACAAATATCTCCACACAAATCTGAATTAACAGATGAACCAGTTCCCATGTTTAAATATTGCAAACACTACCTTGTTCTATGACTCACTCAATCTCTCAGTAAAAGCCACTACCTTCAGCACAGAGCTCGGTACATGCAGCTGCAGCACAGAGCTAGGTACATGCAGCTGCAGCAGAAAATGCAGCATGGGTAATAAAACATTCTAAAAGCAAGATTGTCTTTTGTGTGCCTCAGAATATATGGTCAATTAGGCCAAAAATAAAATTATGTTTGTTTCCCCTTCCCGACCCATGCAAAAAAGTGTTGGGTAGGTAGGTAGGTAAAATATTTTTTTTATTTCATTTCTTTTATTTGAGATCAAAACTGGAATACATGCTACCTATAAGACACATTTAAGACAAAAAAAAAAAAAAAAAAAAAAAAAAAAATTTTCGCCAGTGTCGAAAAAATAATTCGGGTCGCGGCAATTTCGGTGGGTCGGTCGGGAAGGGGAAACAAACATAATTTTATTTTTGGCCTTAGCCACACTTTCGTTGTTGAAACTTAGCTAACCCTTGAGATCACAAGGGCTGTGTTCCCCTTTCACTCACAGAAAATGCTGGATCCGCACATGATAGAAATTGTAAATTATGACTTTCTATACAGTGTATGGAAGTATACAGCAGAGAGTAAACATAGAAGGCTGCAGTACCTGTACATAATACATGTAATACAGATTCCTCTATTACAGGTATTACAGAACACTTGATCAACATGGAGCATTTACTACACTAACATTTTAGTGTAAACCTGATAGGTGTAAATATTTCCTTGACAGATGAGTGCTTAATATTTCCTGTGCATGAGTGTAAATTATATGTACTATGAAAATGTTTGAAAACTAATATATCTCTAAAATGACACTTAACTCACACCACTTTTCAAGTTAGATGGCATTGACCTGTCTTGGATGAAGAAACGCATCTGATTAGATTCACAAACCAACACAACTGTCAGAATGTGAACTCCAATCATGTGTGTGACCCCATGCCAGGGATTTAATGAATTCTCCAAGTTATTTCCATGGGAATATTAAAATATTAACTGAAAATGGTATATATATATACACAACAAAGGCATCACTTGCATAACTTAGTTTCTTGTACGAGTGTTGAAAATATGACATTTCAGGCCTTTTTCTGCCCATTTTGGGAAAAAGACCCTGGACAAATTGGGAAAATTTACGCCGTAAATTTTGCCCAATTGGGAAAAGATTTAATCGCTTTACGCCTCAAATTGGGAATTTTCATAAGTTAGTTGTACATAAATATCAGGTTGTTTTAATTGCCTGGTTTCAATACATGATTTAAATATTGTCATTTTTATAGTATTTCCTTGTAAACATTTGTATATTTTATTTATTTATTTTTTTATTTTTTTTTACAAAAGGAAGGGGAATTTTATATCAGAATTGGGAAAAAACAACCATATTTGGCATTGGGAACGGGTCCGATAGTCGGACCCATGAGAATAGTAGGAAAAGGCCTGCATTTAAGGCAGCTATTCAGGCCAACAACAGACAAATTTTACATCATATGTACACTGTTCCTAAACCTACTGACGATGAGCTATATATATAACTTACATATTTTGAGAATCCAAACCCTTTAGACACAATTTAAACAGTTTTAACCAGTTTTAACCAGCCAGGCCAAACACTGAAACTGGAGCATCCAATTAAGAGTCTGGAGCATCCAATTAAGAACGAGTATTTTTAGAACCCGTTAATAAACGTTTACTTTCAATCGGCAATATACATTTATTATATGACCTGAACACCTGGATAGAGTTTGGATACACGGTTTCATAGTGGCGGGATTTTTCTTCTTTTTCTGAAGTCAGTAAAAACTTTATGAAATATGAATTGGGGTCATCCGCTCACCGTGACAAGTTAATCTGTGAAATTTGATTGAGGTGGTCACAGAGGCTGAACAGTTATTGTGCAGATGAGGTTTTGTCCAATTTGGATCATTGCGACTTTTCCCTTTGATCTTAAAATGAATTATAGGAATCATCCCATAAAAATTTGATTATGTGGTTACAGGTGTTGAATAGTTAATAAATTGTGCTGACGGTGTCAGGTCATCTTGACCGCAAAATTAATCGGGGTCATTCTCTCATCGTTCTACAAAAAAGGCTAATTGGTACGGATAATCCAAGACTTATCTGACAAAATTGTGAATTTTAGGGTCAGTGAAATTCTTAAAGTAAAAAGCCTGAATAACTAAAACAAGAGGCCCAAGAGGGCCTGTGGACGCTCTACTGGCTAACATGGCTCTTATAACATCAATGAAGCCAGTGACTGCCATTTACGTTTTTTTGAAAGTTTCGGGCAAAAAATAGCTTTTTGACTAAACCAAGGGCCATAACTAAAGAATCTGGTAAAGTTTGGTAAAGATCAGATGAAAAATGAAGGCCCTACCGTATTAACGAGGCAAAATATAGCATTTTTAATAGCATAACTAAATCAAGAGCCATAACTCCTCTGTTACTGGTCCAACTGGTCCAACATAGAGCTAAAATAATCAACAAATCAAAAAATTTAAAAAAATAAATAAACAAAAAATTAAACAAAAATAAAATCAAAACAAAATTATATAAAACAAGAGGCCCAAGAAGGCCTGTGGACACTCTACTGGCTCTAGATAAAGTTTATGTATAAGGGGCCATAACTCTTTCAAATATAGTTCAACCAGAACATGGTGAAGATATACGCAACTAGGCTTGGTACTGATTGTCCCTGACAAGTTTCGCTGAAATCCAGCCAGAGGTTCAGGAGAACTAGTCTGTACAAAGTTAGTGTATAAAAACCTTTAAGGGGTCATAACTCTGCCAAAATTCATTCAACCAAAACACGGCAATGACAGGTGCAACTAGTCTTGGTACTGATCAACCCCATCAAGGTTCGTTGAAATGCAGCAAGGAGTTCAGAAGAGACTAATCTGGACAACGTTTGGCTATTAAAACCTTTAAAGGGCCATAACTCTGCCAAAACTCATTCAACCCGAATATGGCGACAATATGCACAACTAGGCTGGATACTGATCATCCTTTTCAAGTTTCGTTAAAATCCAGTCAGGGGTTCAGGAGAACTAGCCTGGAAAATATTTGTGTATCAAAAACCTTTAAAGGGCCATAACTCCATCAAAAATCTGTTAACTGGAATGCCACGATCATATGCACAACTATGCTTGCTGCTGATCATCCCTGTAAAGTTTCGTTGAAATGTGGGGAGGCGTTCAGGAGAACTAGTCCAGACAAAGTTTGTGTATTAAAACCTTTAAAGGGCCATAACTCTTCCAAAAATCATTCAACCGGAACACGGCAATGATTTGCATAACTAGACCTGATACTGATCATCCTTGTCAAGTTTCGTTAAAATCCAGACAGGGGTTCAGGAGAACTAGCCCGGAAAATGTTTGTGTATCAGAAACCTTTAAAGGGCCATAACTCCACCAAAAATCTGTTAACTGGAACGCGACGATGATATGCACAACTATGCATGGTGCTGATCATCCCTGTAAAGTTTGGTTGAAATGTGAGGAGACGTTCAGGAGAACTAGTCCAGACAAAGTTTGTGTATTAAAACCTTTAAAGGGACATAACTCCGCCAAAACACGGTGACGACATGTACAACTAGGCTTGGTATTGATCATTCTTGAAAAGTTTCACTGAAATCTGGCCTAATGAAGGCCCTTTCTTCTTAATGAGGCCAAAATATAGCATATTTCAGAAAATCAAGGGCCATAACTCCGGTGTAAATGGTCCAATCTGGCTGGTATTGAAATTTGTTGGAGCTTTCATTGATAGTAACAATCTGGTAAAGTTTGGTAAAGATTGGATGAAAAATGAAATCCCTATCGTATTAAAGAGGCAAAATATAGCATATTTAACTAAATCAAGGGCCAAAACTCCGCTGTTCTAGTCCGATCTGGTTGGTTTTCGAATTTGTCCGAGCTTTCATTTATATTAACAATCTGGTAAAGTTTGGTAAAGATCGGACGAAAAACGAAGGCCCTATCGTAATATAGCATTTTTACCTAAATCAAGGGCCATAACTCCGCTGTTGCTGGTCCAATCTGGCTGGTTTTCGAACTTGTCCAAGCTTTTATTGATATTAACAATCTGGTAACGTTTGGTAAAGATCGGATGGAAAATGAAGACCCTATCGTCTTAACGAGGCAAAATATAGCCTTTTTAACTAAATCAAGGGCCATAACTTAGCTGTTACTGGTCCGATCTGGCTGGTTTTCGAACTTGACCGAGCTTTCATCGCCATTAACAATCTGATAAAGTTTGGTAAAGATCGGATGAGAAACAAGAGGCCCAAGAGGGCCTGTGGACGCTCTACTGGCTCACGATAACATTTATGTATAAGGGGCCATAAGTCTTTCAAAAATCACTCAACCAGAACATGGCAATGACAGGGGCAACTAGGCTTAGTACTGATCATTCTCGCCATGATTGGCTGAAATCTGGCAGAGTTCAGAAGAGACTAATCTGGACAAAGTTCACAACTAGGCTTGATACTGATCATCCTTGTAAAGTTTCGTCTATATCCAGTCAGGGGTTCAGGAAAACTAGCCCGGAAAAAAATTGTGGTATCAAAATCCTTTAAAGGGCCATAACTCTGCCAAATATCTGTAAACCAGAACGTGACAATGACATGCACAACTAGATTTGGTGCTGATCATCCCTGCAAAGTTTCATTGAAATCTGGTGAGGGGTTCAGGAGAAGTAGATCAAAGTTTGTGTATTAAAACCTTTAAAGGGCCATAATTCTGCCAAAAAAATCATTCAACCGGAATACGACAATGATTTGCACAACTAGACATGGAATTGATCATCCCTAAAAAGCTTCGTTTAAATCCGGCCAGGTGTTCAGGAGAACTAGTCAGAACAAAGTTTGTGTATTAAAATCTTTAAAGGGCCGTAACTCGGCCAAAAATCATTCAACCGGAACACGGCGATGATTTGCACAGCTAGACATAGAATCGATCATCCTTAAAAAGTTTCGTTTAATCCGGTCAGGGTTCAGGAGAACTAGTCAGAACAAAGTTTGTGTATTAAAACCTTTAAAGGGCTATAATTCCGCCAAAATCATTCAACTGGAACACGGTGACTATGTACAACTAGGCTTGGTACTGATCATCCCTCCAAAGTTTCAATGAAATACGGCCAAATGAAGGCCCTTTCGTCTTAATATGAGGCCAAGATATAGCATATTTCAGAAAATCAAGGGCCATGACTCCGATGTAAATGTTCCAATCTGAATGGTTTTCGAACTTGTCCAAGCTTTCATTGATATTAACAATCTGGTAAAGTTTCTTAAAGATCGAATGAAAGATAAAGGCCCTATCGTCTTAACAAGGCAAAATATAGCATTTTTAACTAAATCAAGAGCCAATACTCCGCTGTTAATGGTCCGATAAAGCTGGTTTTCGAACATGTCCGAGTTTTCATTTATATAAACAATCTGGTAAAGTTTGAATGAAAGATGAAGGCCCTATCGTCTTAATGAGGCAAAATATAGCATATTTAACTAAATCAAGGGCAATAACTCCGCTGTTAATGGTCCGATCTAGTTGGTTTTCGAACTTTCTGAGCTTTCATTGATATTAACAATCTGTGCAAGTTTGGTAAAGATCAAATAATAAATGAAGGTGCTAGAGTGTTCACAAGGCTTAATATGGCATTTTTCAGCAAAACAAGGGCCATAACTCTAGTGAAATTATTTCGATCTTGTCGGTTTTTGAACTTGTCCGAGCTTTCATTGATATAAAGACACTGGCAAAGTTAAGTAAAGGTCTGATTAATAATGAAGGCCCTAGAGGGTTCACAAGGCAGAACATAGCATTTTTCAGAAAAAACAAGGGCAATAACTCCGGTGTTACTGATCCGATTTAGCTGTTTTTCAAACTTGTTTGAGCTTTCATTGATATTAACAATCAGTGCAAGTTTGTTAACGATCAAATAATAAATGAAGGTGTTAGAGCATTCACAGGGCAGAAAATAGCAATTTTCAGAAAAAACAAGGGCCATAACTCCGATGTTACTAATCCGATTTGGCAGGTTTTCAAACTTGTCCGTGCTTTAATTTATATTAACAATCTGTGCAAGTTTGGTAAAGATCAAATAATAAATAAAGGTGCTAGAGTGTTCACAAGGCTTTATATGGCATTTTTCAGCAAAACAAGGGCCATAACTCCGGTGAAATTTATCCGATCCGGCTGGTTTTCGAACTTGTCCGAGCTTTCATTGATATAAAGACACTGGTAAAGTTTCGTAAAGATTCGATTAATAATGAAGGCCCTAGAGTACTCACAAGGTAAAAGTTAACAGACGGACGGAAGACGGACGACGGGCGGACGACGGACGACGGACAACTCGCCATCCCATAAGCTCTGCTGGCCTTCGGCCAGTAGAGCTAAAAATGAAGGCCCTATCGTTTTGCCGGGGCAAAATATAGCATTTTAAACTAAATCAAGGGCCATAACTCCGCTGTTTGTGGTCCGATATGAATGGTTGATCTTGTCCGAGCTTTCATTGATATTAACAATCTGATAAAGTTTGGTAAAGATCGCATGAACAATGAAGCCCCTATCGTCGTAACGAGGCAAAATATAGCATTTTTAACTAAATCAAGGGCTGTAACTTTGCTGTTACTGGTCCGATATGGCTGGTTTTCGAACTTGTTCGAGCTTTCAACGACATTAACAATTTGATTAAGTTTGGTAAAGATCGGATGAACAATGAAGCCCCCATCGTCTTAACGAGGCAAAATACAGCATTTTTAACTAAATCAAGGGCCATAACTCTGCTGTTACTGGGACGATCTGGCTGGTTTTCGAACTTGTCCGAGCTTTCATTGATATTAACAATCTGATAAAGTTTGGTAAAGATCGGATGAACAATGAAGCCCCTATCGTCTTAACGAGGCAAAACATAGCATTTTGAACTAAATCAAGGGCCATAACTCCGCTGTTACTAGTCTGATATGAATGGTTTCCGAACTTGTCCGAGCTTTCATTGATATTAACAATCTGATAAAATTCAATGAAGCCCCTATCGTCTTAACGAGGCAAAATATAGCATTTTTAATTAAATTAAGGGCCATAACTCCACTGTTACTGGTCCGATATGGCTTGTTTTCGAACTTGTTTGAGCTTTTATTGACATTAACAATCTGGTAAAGTTTGGTAAAGATCGAGCGAAAGACGAAGGCCCTATCGTCTTAACGAGCCAAAATTTAGCATTTTTAACTAAATCAAGGACCATAACTCCGCCGATACTGGTCTGATCTGGCTGGTTTTCGAACTTGTCCGAGCTTTCATTGATATTAACAACCTGTTAAAGTTTGGATAAAAATTGAAGGCCCTATCGTCTTAACGAGAAAAAGTTAACAGACGACAGACGCACGACGGACGACAGACAACACATCATTTGGGGCCGTTATTCGGCCCCATTCACAATGCCAAAAAGTATACTTTTTTCACAATTATATCCAAAAAATTCACAATCTGAAAAAAAAAAAATAATAATAATAATAAAAAATTTTTTTAGGGTAAATACAGACCAGTAAGGATACTAGTCTTAATATACGCTGGTGTTAAAACTAGTCTGTATTTACCAAAAACAAAACTTAAAACCAAGGGATATTAAACTGTGAAATTAAAAGTGAAAAAAGTTTCTTTTGTTATAATATTTCACAATTTTCACAATTTCTAGAAAAATGCCGCTATTTTTCACAATGGCACAGGCACAGGCTGCTTCACAAAACACGTAAAAAAAACACTGCCATAAGTATTGTACTTTGTGAGAAAATGAGCTAAACTTAACCTTGATTAAAGCTCACTAAACATTGGAAAGCAGGTCAAATGGTCAAGGTCATGTGCACATTGGGATTCTGGACCCATTACACACATTTGTTGCAAGTATGTTGATCATAGGTCTTGTACTATTGTGAATAAATGAGCTAGACACAAAAACTTAACCTTGATTAAAGCTCACTATACCGAGAAAAATAGGTGAAAAGGTCAAGGTCATGGGTGCACTAAAAAAAAAAGCTTCTTTCGGGGCTCGAACACACGACCTTCTGATTTCAAGTCCTGAAGCTCTATCCACTGAACTACACCGCTACTTGAGAAAATAGTATACTAACTACCATATATTATGAGGCAAAATAACATATTTGAACGCAACTAAATATATATAATAAATATGCAGTCCATATTGTCGCACGTGTAAATTAACAATGCCTGGTGTAATACTGTATCTTATCAATATGAAACTAATACTTTGCCTCAAATCAACCATATCTGGATTTGTTATTTAGCGCTTGATGAGTTTGTGTGTGCGCTCTTGTTATTATGTAATGCCTTTCTCAGTATTGCCATGTTTTGTATACTGCCATGTTTTGTATACTGCCATGTTTTGTATACTGCCATGTTTTGTATACTGCCATGTTTTGTATACTGCCATGTTTGCCATGTTTTGTATACTGCCATGTTTGCCATGTTTTGTATACTGCCATGTTTGCCATGTTTTGTATACTGCCATGTTTTGTATACTGCCATGTTTTGTATACTGTCATGTTTTGTATACTGCCATGTTTGCCATGTTTTGTATACTGCCATGTTTGCCATGTTTTGTATACTGCCATGTTTTGTATACTGCCATGTTTGCCATGTTTTGTATACTGCCATGTTTGCCATGTTTTGTATACTGCCATGTTTGCCATGTTTTGTATACTGCCATGTTTGCCATGATTTGTATACTGCCATGTTTGCCATGTTTTGTATACTGCCATGTTTTGTATACTGCCATGTTTGCCATGTTTTGTATACTGCCATGTTTGTCATGTTTTGTATACTGCCATGTTTGCCATGTTTTGTATACTGCCATGTTTTGTATACTGCCATGTTTGCCATGTTTTGTATACTGCCATGTTTGCCATGTTTTGTATACTGCCATGTTTGCCATGTTTTGTATACTATCATGTTTGCCATGTTTTGTATACTGCCATGTTTTATATACTGCCATGTTTTGTATACTGCCATGTTTGCCATGTTTTGTATACTGCCATGTTTGCTATTTTTGTATACTGCCATGTTTGCCATGTTTTGTATACTGCCATGTTGTGTATACTGCCATGTTTTGTATACTGCCATGTTTGTCATGTTTTGTATACTGCCATGTTTTGTATACTGCCATGTTTGCCATGTTTTGTATACTGCCATGTTTTGTATACTGCCATGTTTGCCATGTTTTGTATACTGCCATGTTTGCCATGTTTTGTATACTGCCATGTTTTGTATACTGCCATGTTTTGTATACTGCCATGTTTGCCATGATTTGTATACTGCCATGTTTGCCATGTTTTGTATACTGCCATGTTTTGTATACTGCCATGTTTGCCATGTTTTGTATACTGCCATGTTTGCCATGTTTTGTATACTGCCATGTTTTGTATACTGCCATGTTTGCCATGTTTTGTATACTGCCATGTTTTGTATACTGCCATGTTTGCCATGTTTTGTATACTGCCATGTTTTGTATACTGCCATGTTTGCCATGTTTTGTATACTGCCATGTTTGCCATTTTTGTATACTGCCATGTTTTGTATACTGCCATGTTTGCCATGTTTTGTATACTGCCATGTTTTGTATACTGCCATGTTTTGTATACTGCCATGTTTGCCATGTTTTGTATTTTGTATACTGCCATGTTTGCCATGTTTTGTATACTGCCATGTTTTGTATACTGCCATGTTTTGTATACTGCCATGTTTGCCATGTTTTGTATACTGCCATGTTTTGTATACTGCCATGTTTGCCATGTTTTGTTTACTGCCATGTTTTGTATACATTTATAAAAGATGATCTAAAATGTATCTTTTTCATGATCTGTAAAAACTAAATTGCCCCAGACACCCACTTGTCATGAATTATTTTGCACACCCTGTTTGCATATCTGCACACCTAAGTCTTGAATTTCTGCCTAATACACTGCCTGGAACGGGACTAAATTTGACCCCAGGGTCACCATTTAAACAAACCTGGTAGATGACCATAAGCTTTAATATGGTAAATGCAAAATATTATACCTCTGGCTCTTGTAGTTATGAAAAGATGGTTTAATTTGTTCCCTATGTAAGTCTAGGTAAATGATATGACCCCTGGGGCAGGGCCATATTGATGGTGAACCCAAGGTCCAGTGTATTAGGCAATAATTCAGGACTTGGGTGTGCAAATATGCAAAAAGGGTGTGCAAAATAATTTGCTTATATGTGCTAAGAGCCAATTCGTGCAAAGTGGGTGACACTGGGGCATATTATTTTTACAGAGACATGTGAAAAAGATACAGTTCAGATCAAGTTTCTTCTATCAATGTTTACGAAACATAACAATATTGAGAAAGTAAGAGCTGGGAAGAGTTGTTTAGCAAAACAATTATAGCTATATATATAAAAAAATTAACCCACTCACTCCTTCAAATATTGGCTGCGGATTTTCAAAAATGCCCGTGCAAAAGACGGCTGCACGGTTGGCGGGCTAATACACTGCCAAGGTCACCATTTGAGCAAACTTGGTAGAGGACCATAAGCTTATAGTAAAGGGAAAATATTAAACCTAGGCTGTTGTAGGAATGTTTTAGAGAAGATCAAGTTTTAAGTTGTTCCTTATGCAAAACTGTGACCCCTGGGGTAGAGCAAGATTTGACCCCAGTGTCACCATTTGAACAAACTTGCTAGAGGACCATAAGATGATGCTACATGGAAAATAAGAGAGCTAATTGCCTTGTGGTTTCAGAGAAGAATATTTCTTAAGTTTTTCCCTATATAAGTCTATGAATAAAAAATATACAAAATTTGGATCCCTGGTTCATTTTTTACCCAGGGGAATATCACTAATGAAAAACTGTCGAAATCTGTTCAGTGGTTTTTGAGAAAACTATTTTTTTAAGGTTTTGACCATATATGGTAATGGCGGCTCTCTTGAATGTCATAATGACCTAATTTGTAAAATTTTGAAAGGCAATGACCTCATTATCATCCATGTGAAATTTGGTCAAAATTGGCCTAGCAGTTTTTCAGGAGAAGTCTTTTAAAGTAAAATTTAACACCTGATGACAGACGAAGAGTGGCAGTCGTAGGCTCAAAGGTGAGCTAAAAATAGTCGAAGGCTCAAAGGTGAGCTAAAAATATCCAGTGCATGAGGAATAAACTAAGTTGAAAAAGAATTTTTTCACTTAATGAGAAATCTTCAGACAGAAAAGCCCAGACCATATGCGGATGTCCACCTCATGTGTCAGAGGAACTCGATATTCTATAGTGAAAACCGGGGGATTACTAAAAACTCACAGTCATGCACTTTCAACGATGTTTGCGGTGTCGGGTCGATTTTTTACGATAATTTAGCTCAACAGATCGAACAATTAATGTTTATTATACCAAGTTGCAATGATAAAACTGCACCTTTATCGATGGTAGTGACACAATAAAACATTTATGTTTTGAAGTACACTTTTATTTACTATATCGGCCATATTGTCATTTTGCATATTAATTAAATTCACGTGATATTCTCGCGAGAGGAAAGGCATTCATATTCCCTCATCAAATAAGTCCACTATCAACTGACAGCATCGAGGGATTTTTGGAGTGGAACAAACTCTTCTCGGAGCATAATTAGGGATAAAACTTTAAAGATAAACAATTGGATGTTGTTCAGAGTATTGCTAATGCCAAAAGGAAAAGTTGGTCGCAATTTTGATTTATTTTGAATTTTGCGGGAAATATTTATCGGCGCACCGGTCACGATCACGTGACATTTGACCTGAATAACAACAAATGTTGGAAAATTAATATTTTTAACTTCATCTGAAACGGTTGACCGTTACAACTTTATTAAGGTTAATAAAACAAATATATCGGTTCATATAGGTAAATAAATATATTCATAATTTTGATAGAGCATCATCAAATATACTGACCAATCAGTGACCAGAAATAAAACATTACAATACATTCTGGTAGGTGATAAACTCGGTCTTTATCCCTGATGTTCAACCAAGTTTACTGTTAAAATTAATGTATTTACAGTGTGATTATTTTGAAACCCTGCATATTTCATACACTTTTATGCAAATTGATTCAAAATATGTATCTTTCAAAATCGAAACTTGAAAATTGTCATATTTTTAATCTGCCAAAGATTTTTATTTTACTATAGAACTCAAGGATAAAAACCGAGTAACACACTTTTTATCACCTAGTGAAAATAAGGTAAAATCTGAACATTTTGTCAATGCAAAATTATGAATTGGTAATCGGTTTATATGCTTGAAATGTTAATCCAATGAATACTTACCTAGATATATTGATTTAAAACCAAGAGGGTAGTTCTCCAGCGAGGGAGAGGAGATCCCCGTGTTTTTACTATAGGAGTTCCTCTGACCGTACACAGCCAGATAAAATATCAAAATCGTAAAAAGGGCTGGTAAGGTCAGAGTAGGCTCGGATTACCGGGATTCGAGTCCCGTACTTTTCCCCCCGTGTGTTTACTTCATTCTCATTCATATTTTTCAATCCATGAAGATCTTTCATTTTTTAAAAAATAAGAAGAAAGTATTAATTAATTAAACAATAACAGTGACAAATAAAAACACCGGGTGCTTTCGGTTTGGATATTATTTTTTACCCCACCCACACACCTTGTTCATGAAGTTGTAATTACCTTTGTCGTGTTCTCATACTCGTGGTATATTTTAGATTTGTACATAATATTTGGTAACTCTACTTTCGCCTCTGAATCATAGAAGGGTTTCACTTTATACATATCAAGCGGCATTTTGAAGATTTGACAATTATCTTAGAAATCGTGGCTTGCTGTAAATAGTCTCCGTCTTTAGACGCATAATATATTGGTGAAACGCTTGTTTATTTGTGGGAGTACGTCCAAAGTTATTTATGAATATGTTCTTGTCACAGCCCAAAACAACTCCGACCTTGTTTTCGGGATAGGTTTTTTATATGGTGTAGGTTTTTATTTTTTCAATAGCACGGTTCAAGATTGCTCAAAACTGCTAAAAATAGATTTCATTCGTACAAATATATATTGTTTTGTCCGATAACAGATCGGGAATCTATCGAATTTGATTGTGCTTAGAACTATGAATCCTATTGTTCAATGGCACGTCTTATTGTGTGACATCAATATCGATCTGTGCTATTCTGGGCAGAAACTTTTTCATTTCTTCATTTTTTTAATTATTATTGACACTTTTACGTTCCTTGAACTGTGGTTATGACGTCTATACATAATGAAATCTATTAAAATCTACACCAATTCATCATGCATCGCAACCGTTTTATGAGGCTAAAAACGGACCCTCAGTATAAAAAAAATTCTCGCTCGCTCGACGCATAATGGCTAATGAGTGGTTTAATTAACACATTGCTAAATCCTTTTATTTGAAAACGGACTTTTTTACCCTATCAATGCACTATCGCAACCGTTTTATGAGGCTAGAAACGGACCGAAAAATTGACCAAAAGCTTACCCTACCCATCAAACAATTTCGATGCACTCCCTCAGTATAAAAAAAAATCTCGCTCGCTTCGCTCGATCGACGCATAATGGTTAATGAGTGGTTTAATTAACACATTGTTAAATCCTTTTATTTGAAAACAGATTTTTTTACCCCCTATCAATGCACTACCGCAACAGTTTTATGGGGCTAGAAACGGACCCGAAAATTGACCAAAATCTTACACCCTCACCCCCATCAAACAATTTCGATGCACACCCTCAGTATAAAAAAAATTCTCGCTCGCTTCAATCGTTCGACGCATAATGGCTAATGAGTGATTAAATTAACACATTGTTAAGCCCTTTTATTTGAAAACGGACTTTTTTACCCTATCAATGCACTACCGCAACCGTTTTATGAGGCTAAAAACGGACCCGAATATTGACCAAAATGTCGAAATCTGTTTTTCTGTAGCTCATCCAAAAATGAGTCTATTCTTAGAATGTATCAGCCAAATCATGGTAAATTTAAGTGTGTTTTATATTGACAGTAATATACCAATGAGACTCATTGAAGTCACTGGCAGTGCTATGTGTTTGTTTTGCAAATGTGTGATTACCTATATGTTTGTTTTGCAAATGTGTGATTACCTATGTTTGTTTTGCAAATGTGTGATTACCTATGTGTTTGTTTTGCAAATGTGTGATTACCTATGTTTGTTTTGCAAATGTGTGATTACCTATGTTTGTTTTGCAAATGTGTGATTACCTGTGTTTGTTTTGCAAATGTGTGATTACCTATGTGTTTGTTTTGCAAATGTGTGATTACCTATGTTTGTTTTGCAAATGGGTGATTACCTATGTTTGTTTTGCACATGTGTGATTACCTATGTGTTTGTTTTGCAAATGTGTGATTACCTATGTGTTTGTTTTGCAAATGTGTGAATACCTAAGTTTGTTTTGCAAATGGGTGATTACCTATGTTTGTTTTGCACATTTGTGATTACCTATATGTTTGTTTTGCAAATGTGTGATTACTTATAAGTTTGTTTTGCAAATGGGTGATTACCTATGTTTGTTTTGCACATGTGTGATTACCTATATGTTTGTTTTGCGAATGTGTGATTACCTATAAGTTTGTTTTGCAAATGTGTGATTACCTATAAGTTTGTTTTGCAAATGTGTGATTACCTATACGTTTGTTTTGCAAATGTGTGATTACCTATAAGTTTGTTTTGCAAATGTGTGATTACCTATAAGTTTGTTTTGCAAATGTGTGATTACCTATAAGTTTGTTTTGCAAATGTGTGATTACCTAAGTTTGTTTTGCAAATGGGTGATTACCTATGTTTGTTTTGCACATGTGTGATTACCTATGTGTTTGTTTTGCAAATGTGTGATTACCTGTATGTTTGCTTTGCAAATGTGTGATTACCTATAAGTTTGTTTTGCAAATGTGTGATTACCTATAAGTTTGTTTTGCACATGTGTGATTACCTAAATGTCTGTTTTGCACATGTGTGATTACCTATGTTTGTTTTGCGAATGTGTGATTACCTATCTTTGCAAATTTAGGATTACCTATATGTCTGTTTTGCAAATGTGTAATTACCTATATGTGTTGTTGTGCAAATGTGTGATTACCTATATGCTTGTTTTGCAAATGTGTAATTACCTATGTTTGTTTTGCAAATGTGTGATTACCTGTATGTTTTTTTTTCAAATGTGTGATTACCTGTATGTTTGTTTTGCAAACGTTTGATTACCTATGTTTGTGTTGAAAATGTGTGATTACCTATGTTAGCTTTGCACATGTGTGATTACCTATACGTTTGCTTTGCAAATGTGTGATTACCTGTATGTTTGTTTTACAAATGTCTGATTACCTATATGTTTGTTTGCAAATGTGTGATTACCTATTATGTTTGTTCTCGGATGAAAATTGATATAGATCCCTGATTTGTTTTGCAAATGTGTGCTTAAATAACGTTATAAAAAAATGCAAATTTGTGATTAGGCTACTATATCAGTGACATTAAGTATTTAAGTCACAGCAGAAGCCTCATATGTATGTTTACCGGCAAAAAAAAATAATACTCGAATAATTTGGCACAAGAACAAATTCTAACAAAGAATACTAATCAACTTTTACTTATTTTGATCAGTGTATTTTAGGCGTATGCCTACTAAATGAAGGATGTCATGCCCACAAATAAAAATTAAATTTTTATGAGCTTTAAGTCACCAAAAAGTCACACAAGCCAGACGAACCAGTTGTTAAATGTGGAAATCTACTGAATATTGCGCGTTTTCCACTTCCTGGGCCTGCAATCATGACCCAAGTTTTGTGGCCACCTATTCCATGTTGCAGCCGGTGGATGATTGGTAAGCCTGTAATATTAGTGTTAATGTGACAATCATAGCTCTTATAGTGTGTGTTATGGTATGTTAGTGATGGAGATTATATAGAATGACAATGCATGTTCTCTAACTGGGGCTAAAGGTGTATTCAGTACTCGGCTCTGAATTAGAGCTATTCAGTACTCAGGGGGCAGGGGGTAAACACCCACCTAACTAACGTGTACATTTAGACAATCCACAGAAAGTGCTGCTAACATACTACCAGTCTCAGTGTGTGTGTGTCATTTTGAGGTTTAAAGTCCCTCCACCAGGGATCACCCGAGGACTGAATTTCTGTGAGACAAAACACAGGAACTGGTCACTTTTTATTTTTACCTTCTATAATTATAATTGTCTATAAAGGAGATGAATGGGAAATTTTGGAAAATTCTGGTGTTCTTTTTCAGAGGTCATGCAGACGTTCGAAACAATCTGAATTACATGCACACTATATACTAACATGTGCAGAAATGAATTTCCTATCCAACAATACCTTTCTTCCTACGATCCCTTGTAAATTCATATATAGACAATTATAATAATAGAAGGCAAAAATTAAAAGTGACCAGTTCCTGTGGGCATGCCTCACAGAACATTTTAGATGTGATTTCTTGCATTCTGGCACATTCCCAGTAGTGAAAGTAGAAGTTGTTAAAGCATCCGAAATTTAGCGTGTCCGAATTTACGTCAACTTTTTACGCTATTAAACATTTAAGTTTACCGACATAAGAATCTCGTTTTGATTTTTTTCATGTGATTTTCGAATAGTTTGATATTTTCTCATTTTATATGTTTTAATCGCGAATAAATGGATCTGAACAAACTTACTTAAATGAGATATAAATGATTAAATCAGTATATTTTCATTACAAACCGAAATGGTGAAAATAGATTTCCCTAATTCGATGCGACAATTTGTTCCATTTGTCTTTTTTTCATGCGATTTTTGAGTTTTGAATGCGAGAATATCGCGTAATCGCGCCTAGAGTGATACCTGCTCCACCAAAAAGCTCGCAAAGCCGTGAGGTATCTCGACGAGAAGGGTACAATAGAGTCTGGACTGTACCAGTCTCAGTGTTAAGGCATGTGGTAATATTTGATACGGTAGACAACTCTACAAATACTTGGTATCATATTGCAATACTGTTACATTTCCCTCCTTAAAAAAATAACAACATATAACATCAAATATTTCTGAATTAACAGCAGCAATATGTATCCCAATACATGTCACTTATAACTTGAATAAAGTTCTTAGTTCTTCCTATCAGGCTGGGTGTAACAACGAATTTAATCACCAGTCTAATGGCATAATCTTGAGCTATTACCACCATAGTATTCCTGTAGTTCAAAACGAATCCATGAAGCACTTTAACTTCTCCTGATCTTCACAGCGTGCACGTTGCGGAGAGGGCACAGATGACACTCGGGATGCGTGTTTCAGTCTAGGGCCTTGTCAGCCCTACACGACATTGCCGGGATGAGCACTATATATCATAGATGTATGTAAATAGATGTTAGGTACTAAAAATGCCGGTACTACTGAACTGACGAAAGTACGGGAGGGTTCAGTAGACTCATTTGACCAAAAGTGAAGATGTCTCCTGCGTCCCATCACAGCACACATCATCTGATGTTTACAGATCCTGGAAGTCAGAAGTCCGCGGCCCGGAGCCGGAGCCTAGATATCAGGGACGCAACCATAATCCCGGGTATTGAAGCGAAGGTCGAGGTCTACATTCGACAGAAGACCAAAGGTGACAGGACGTCGGGCGGTGTGTGCGGCGCAGGGGTCATACTGTGATGGGTGTGGCCCCAAACAGAGAACCCGACCAGTAGCGGATGTAGAGACAACCACCCTAGCAGATGTAGCTTAGCAGATGTAGGCCACCTTGACCAGATCACTTCACCGCCACAGCAAGAACTACACAGAGCGAAAGCGACACACAATCTACATACATACAATAGAAGCGACAACACAGCAGCAGCACTAGATCAACCTACACACTCACCTAGAACAGACCAGACTATTGTGCCCAGCGTGAGGGTTTCCTCGACGTGTTAGTTGGCGGACGGTCTATAAACCTTCGAACTACACACACACACATACACACACACACACACACACACACACACACACACACACACCACATCACACCACACCACACCACACCACACCACACCACACCACACACCACACCACACCACACTTAATTTCTAATCCTTCAAACAAACCTAATGTTCCGTAAATGTCCCTGGCTTTTTCTCCCATCCACAGTTACAAGTATGTGACTTGTACACTTCCCTCCTTTTCCTTTAACGGGCACCTTGAAAATTAAATCGCAATGCTCCTGAAACTTCCTCCAAGTTTCTGGTAAGTTTGAACTATCCCAGTCCATACATGGTGTGAGTACACCACTTAGATCCATTTTGAATAAATGAAATTCAATCCGATTGCAGCTAAGAATCCAGCATATTGAGTGTCAAAATTCACATTTAAATCTTGTTATTCCTCTGTTCTGACACCATGTTATGTTCTGGTACTGATGGAGAATATATAGAACGACAATGCATGATTGTGCTCTAACTAATTTAATATGTACATGTAGACAATCCACAGAGAGAGTGCTGGTAACAGACTACCAGTCTCAGTGTGTGTGTGTGTTGTTCTGAGGTTTAAAGTCCCTCCGCCAACAAGCTCGCAAAGCTGTGAGGGTACAATAGAGTCTGGACTGTACCAGTCTCAGTGGCAAGGCATGTGGTTATATTTGATAAGGTAGACAACTCTACAAAGACTTGGTATCAAATTGCAATACTGTTAAAGATTGTACCTACCATAGAGCTATGACGCAACATTTATAGAACACTTTACAGGTACATATCTGGTACATATGTATCCACACATTCCTGGAGAGGTTTCTGAAGACTTGCAGTAAACCAAGTGGAAAAAGTGTGGTCAGTACGAGACTCCAACTAGGGACCCCTCGCTTACAGGGTAACCAGGCCATCAGGTCTCCCATTATCAACACACTCCCCCACCTTTTAACTTTTAAGAGCTATTCCAGCTCTTCCGGTCTTTCCAGACCCCCCGGTACTGCTATCCTGCATTCACTGAATTATCCTCGTCACCAGTGAAGTAAACTGAGGGGAAAAATTGTGGCCAGTACTTGACTCGAACCCGGGAACCCTCGCTAACAGATCGAGTGCTCTACCAACTGAGCTAACTGGGCCATCTGATACCCAATATCACCACACTCGACATACTTTATTCCCAATATAGGGCACAACCAGTTTACGGCGGAACGTCTGAATCTCGGCTTCTAATTTATTAAACAAACAAAATCCAATATACATGATATATATTCAAACCTAGACAACAATCCAATATATCCTCAAATCTAGACAACAATCCAATATATCCTCAAATCTAAACAACAGTCCAATATAGACTCAGATCTGGACAGCAATCCAATATATACTCAGATCTAGACAGCAGTCCAATATATACTCAAATCTAGACAACAATCCAATATATACTCAAATCTAGACAATAGTCCAATATATACTGCAAATATAGACAATAGTCCAATATAAACTCGGGCTGGCGTGGCGCAGTCGGTAGCGCGGCGGATTTGTAACCGGAGGCCCCGGGTTCAATCCTCCGTGGTGCCACTGAGTTCCGTCGGTGTGTTCTTGGGCAAGACACTTTTCCTTAGCCTCGTCCGTCGGATGGGGACGTAAACCGGGCGGTCCCGTGTATCGGTCTATCATCCGAGCACGTTAAAGAACCATAGGAATCTATTTGATAATAAGAGTAGGGCAGGTTCCCGGATTCCTATGTATCCTTTCTCTGGGGCGGCTCTAAATAACCTGTACTGTGTTGATGAGCCGTTAAACAACATTCAATTCAATTCAATTCCAATATAAACTCAAATATAGATGTCCAATATATACTCAAATCTAGACAGCAATCCAATATATACCCAAATCTAGACAACAGTCCAATATATACTCAGATCTAGACAACAGTCCAGATATACTCAAATCTAGACAACAGTCCAATATATACTCAAATCTAGACAACAGTCCAATATATTATACTCAGATCTAGACAACAGTCAGATATATACTCAAATCTAGACAACAGTCCAGTATATTATACTCAGATCTAGACAACAGTCTACTATATACTCAAATATAGACAGCAATCCAGTATATACTCAGATCTAGACAACAGTCTAATATATACTCAAATATAGACAGCAGTCCAGTATATACTCAGATCTAGACAACATTCCAATATATACTCAGATCTAAACAACATTCCAATATATTACTCAAATATAGACAACATTCCAATATATACTCAAATATAGACAACAGTCCAATATATACTCAAATCTAGACAGCAGTCCAATATATACTCAAATCTAGATAACAGTCCAGTATATACTCAAATCTAGACAACAGTCCAATATATACTCAAATCTAGACAACAATCCAGTATATACTCAAATCTAGACAGCAATTCACAACATTCTAATATATACTCAAATATAGACAACATCCCAATGTATACTCAAATCTAGACAACAGTCCAATATATACTCAAATATAGACAGCAATCCAATATATACTCAAATCTAGACAGCAGTCCAATATATACTCAAATCTAGACAGCAATCCAATATATACTCAGATCTAGACAACAGTCCAATATATACTCAGACCTAGACAACAGTCCAGACTCGAACCCGGGAACCCTCGCTAACAGATTGAGTGCTCTACCAACTGAGCTAACTGGGCCATCTGATACCCAATTATTATTATCACCACACTCGACATACTTTATTCCCAATATAGGGCACAACCAGTTTACGGCGGAACTTCTGAATCTCGGCTTCTAATTTATTAAACAAACAACCTTCAATATACATGATATATATTCAAATCTAGACAACAGTCCAGTATATACTCAAATCTAGACAACAGTCCAATATATACTCAAATCTAGATAGCAGTCCAATATATACTCAAATCTAGACAGCAATCAAATATATACCCAAATCTAGACAGCAATCAAATATATACTCAAATCTAGACAGCAATCAAATATATACTCAAATCTAGACAGCAGTCCCATGTATACTCAAATCTAGACAACAGTCCAATATATCTACTCAAATATAGACAGCAATCCAATATATACTCAAATCTAGACAACATTCCAATATATACTCAAATATAGACAATATTCCAATGTATACTCAAATATAGACAACAGTCCAATATATACTCAAATCTAGACAACAGTCCAATATATACTCAGATCTAGACAGCAATCCAATATATACTCAGATCTAGACAGCAATCTAATATATACTCAAATCTAGACAACAGTCCAATATATACTCAGATCTAGACAGCAATCCAATATATACTCAGATCTAGACAGCAATCTAATATATACTCAAATATAGACAATATTCCAATGTATACTCAAATCTAGACAACAGTCCAATATATACTCAAATCTAGACAACAGTCCCAATATATACTCAGATCTAGACAGCAATCCAATATATACTCAGATCTAGACAGCAATCTAATATATACTCAAATCTAGACAACAGTCCAATATATACTCAAAGCTAGACAGCAGTCCAATATATACTCAAATCTTGACAGCAATCCAATATATACTCAAATCTAGACAGCAATCAAATATATACTCAAATCTAGACAACAGTCCAATATATACTCAAATCTAGACAGCAATCAAATATATACTCAAATCTAAACAGCAGTCCAATATATACTCAAATCTAGACAACAGTCCAATATATACTCAAATCTAGACAACAGTCCAATATATCTACTCAAATATAGACAACAGTCCAATATATACTCAAATCTAGACAACAGTCCAATATATACTCAAATATAGACAACAGTCCAATATATACTCAAATATAGACAGCAATCAAATATATACTCAAATCTAGACAGCAGTCCAATATCTACTCAAATATAGACAACAGTCCAATATATACTCAAATCAAGACAACATTCCAATATATACTCAAATCTACTAGACAGCAGTCCAATATATACTCAAATATAGACAACAATCCAATATATACTCGAATCTAGACAGCAGTCCAATATATACTCAAATCTAGACAACAGTCCAATATATCTACTCAAATATAGACAACAGTCCAATATATACTCAAATATAGACAACATTCCAATATATACTCAAATATAGACAGCAGACCAATATATACTCAAATCTAGACAGCAATCAAATATATACTCAAATCTAGACAGCAGTCCAATATATCTACTCAAATATAGACAACAGTCCAATATATACTCAAATATAGACAACATTCCAATATATACTCAAATATAGACAGCAGTCCAATATATACTCAAATATAGACAGCAATCCAATATATACTCAAATCTAGACAACATTCCAATATATACTCAAATATAGACAACATTCCAATATATACTCAAATCTAGACAGCAATCTAATATATACTCAAATCTAGACAACAGTCCAATATATACTCAGATCTAGACAGCAATCCAATATATACTCAGATCTAGACAGCAATCTAATATATACTCAAATCTAGACAACAGTCCAATATATACTCAAAGCTAGACAGCAGTCCAATATATACTCAAATCTTGACAGCAATCCAATATATACTCAAATCTAGACAGCAATCAAATATATACTCAAATCTAGACAACAGTCCAATATATACTCAAATCTAGACAGCAATCAAATATATACTCAAATCTAGACAGCAGTCCAATATATACTCAAATCTAGACAACAGTCCAATATATACTCAAATCTAGACAACAGTCCAATATATCTACTCAAATATAGACAACAGTCCAATATATACTCAAATCTAGACAACAGTCCAATATATACTCAGATCTAGACAGCAATCCAATATATAATCAGATCTAGACAGCAATCTAATATATACTCAAATCTAGACAACAGTCCAATATATACTCAAAGCTAGACAGCAGTCCAATATATACTCAAATCTTGACAGCAATCCGATATATACTCAAATCTAGACAGCAATCAAATATATACTCAAATCTAGACAACAGTCCAATATATACTCAAATCTAGACAGCAATCAAATATATACTCAAATCTAGACAGCAGTCCAATATATACTCAAATCTAGACAACAGTCCAATATATACTCAAATCTAGACAACAGTCCAATATATCTACTCAAATATAGACAACAGTCCAATATATACTCAAATCTAGACAACAGTCCAATATATACTCAAATCTAGACAGCAATCAAATATATACTCAAATCTAGACAGCAGTCCAATATCTACTCAAATATAGACAACAGTCCAATATATACTCAAATCTAGACAACATTCCAATATATACTCAAATCTAGACAGCAGTCCAATATATACTCAAATATAGACAACAATCCAATATATACTCAAATCTAGACAGCAGTCCAATATATACTCAAATCTAGACAACAGTCCAATATATCTACTCAAATATAGACAACAGTCCAATATATACTCAAATATAGACAACATTCCAATATATACTCAAATATAGACAGCATACCAATATATACTCAAATCTAGACAGCAATCAAATATATACTCAAATCTAGACAGCAGTCCAATATATCTACTCAAATATAGACAACAGTCCAATATATACTCAAATATAGACAACATTCCAATATATACTCAAATATAGACAGCAGTCCAATATATACTCAAATATAGACAGCAATCAAATATATACTCAAATCTAGACAGCAATCAAATATATACTCAAATCTAGACAGCAATCAAATATATACTCAAATCTAGACAACAGTCCAATATATCTACTCAAATATAGACAACAGTCCAATATATACTCAAATATAGACAACATTCCAATGTTTACTCAAATCTAGACAACAGTCCAATATATACTCAAATATAGACAACAGTCCAATATATCTACTCAAATATAGACAGCAATCCAATATATACTCAAATCTAGACAACATTCCAATATATACTCAAATATAGACAACAGTCCAATATATCTACTCAAATATAGACAGCAATCCAATATATACTCAAATCTAGACAACATTCCAATATATACTCAAATATAGACAACATTCCAATGTATACTCAAATCTAGACAACAGTCCAATATATACTCACATCTAGACAACAGTCCAGTATATACTCAAATCTAGACAACAGTCCAATATTTACTCAGATCTAGACAGCAATCCAATATATACTCAGATCTAGACAGCAATCCAATATATACTCAAATCTAGACAACATTCCAATGTATACTCAAATATAGACAGCAATCCAATATATACTCAAATATAGACAACATTCCAATATATACTCAAATCTAGACAACATTCCAATATATATACTCAGATCTAGACAACAGTCCAGTATATACTCAAATCTAGACAACAGTCCAATATATACTCAGATCTAGACAGCAATCCAATATATACTCAGATCTAGACAGCAATCCAATATATACTCAAATCTAGACAACATTCCAATGTATACTCAAATATAGACAGCAATCCAGTATATACTCAAATCTAGACAACAGTCCAATATATACTCAGATCTAGACAGCAATCCAATATATACTCAGATCTAGACAGCAATCCAATATATACTCAAATCTAGACAACATTCCAATGTATACTCAAATATAGACAGCAATCCGATATATACTCAAATCTAGACAACATTCCAATATATACTCAAATATAGACAACATTCCAATATATACTCAAATCTAGACAACAGTCCAATATATACTCAAATCTAGACAACAGTCCAATATATACTCAAATCTAGACAACAGTCCAGTATATACTCAAATCTAGACAGCAGTCCAATATATACTCAGATCTAGACAACCGTCCAGTATATACTCAAATCTAGACAGCAATCCAATATATACTCAAATCTAGACAACAGTCAAATATACTCAGATCTAGACAGCAGTCCAATATATACTCAATTCTAGACAACAGTCCAGTTTATACTCAAATCTAGACAGCAGTCCAATATATACTCAAATCTAGACAACAGTCCAATATATACTCAAATCTAGACAAAAATCCAATATATACTCCAATCTAGACAACTGAAAGTTATATGTACACTACTCCAGCTGCTCATTATTTCAAAGCCTGATTTCCCACCATTTAACTGTTTTCAGAGTTCTTTAGGGAGGTGGGGGGATGGGGAGGGGAGTCACTGACTTTCCGTAGTTTTTGTATGTTGAGTGCTAAATTCAATAATAATTGATTGATATTATATATATATATTCCCCAATTCCAAGGGAAAGCAAACTTAATTTTTACAAATTCAAAGCCAGCTTGATGAGAAGACAAGAGGCCCTGATATCTCTGTGAATAGCCTTTTTTGTAAACAACATTGTCTTGTAAATCGTTTGTGAAGAAAAGGGGCCATGGAAGGTGCCTTTGGGGACCGCAGGGATCAACAAGTTCTTGTTGAGATTGGTTGGAAAAGACAGACAATCCAGCAGTGTGTGCTGCCCCTGATAACACATACCCTTGCTGTCTCATGAATGCATTGGGCGTGGGACATGCATTTTTGTGTCAAATCACGCTCACATGCATACATTATACATTCTCACACATTCTAACAATTTGAACAATTCTTCGATATTTTTAATAAAATTTAATAAATTTTATATGAAAAGTCGATAAAATTTAGTATAGTTCAACCAGGATTCCGTATCGCTTCCGTATATTGTGTGACTTAAGTAAATTCAATTCAAATATATGCTCATAGTATTAAGAGTATACCTCTTTGACAGAATTCAGAAAATTCAACCAATACCGTCTCTCTAACCAAGGGACAACAGCCCATTGGGCCCCATCTCAATCTTGACTTTCACTGGGCCTTGACAGCTATGATTATAACATAATGGGGGACTTGAACAAGAGCCAGACATAACCATTTTGTTATGTAGAATCTGTCTTTTGTGGAGGTCGATAATATTATGTGGGCTTGATTTTATTTGTATTATATATATGAAATATGATGACAAATCAAGAGCCTCAGCCGGGACTGTAAGTAAACCTGGACCCTTTGCATGCAAAGAGTCAACACTACTTTGCTACCATGTAAGCAAGCTTAAAGCGCGATGCAAATCGCTTAGTTCTTTATCTTTCATGCCTTAAACTTATACGTATTTTGTGTTGCTGCTAAATTTATAAAACCTGATACCTGAAAATATATATTTCCTTTGAATGATATATACGTAGTCTCGTTTAAATTATATGTATTTGTTAAAAATGACTTGTAGGCCCACTGGTAGTGCCGGTGTACCTTATAATTGTATGTCATTGTATATTTATTGTATTGTACACATATCACTAATAAAATAATATCTATCCATCTATATTTTCAACACTTACAGGAGCGCCGATTCACCAGGGACTGAAGATATACTGAGTCCCTCATCTTCCATCAGCTGCAGTCAAGAAGATGATGGTGACCGAACGCCTTTTGAATTAACCTGTACCTGTAAGACCCATCACTCGGTACTTATCGCAGGTATCGACATCGTCAGCGAGGCCAGGACTCTGGAGCTATACACGGACCTGGATGGCTACCTGAAATCTTCACGCGGGAAGTTAGTGAAGGGTGATGGGAATGAAGATGATGGAGACCAGCCTCGACTCTATGGCTGCAGGGTACAGCTGGATGAACAAGTGGACAAGTTAACAATCAAGGTTGTTTCACTTTGAATTGCTTTTATTTTATCTACGCATCTATAGTCAGACCTGCTCTAGACACTCCCTCTATTAAGAGACCACCAGACCTGCTCTAGACACTCCCTCTATTAAGAGACCACCAGTCGTGCTTTAAGAGATTGCCATTTCGGTTGCCAGTTGTATTGTTATAAATTGAAATGCACATGTATTAGGCAACCACCTGTGTTAAAGAGACCAGTTTGCTCTTCCCTAAGTGGTCTCTAATGCAGGTTTGACTTAATTTAAACACTCAAAAATAATATACCTTAGCATTATTATAAATGTACTTTGCATATTTCTTTCATTTGTATTGTTGTTACTTCTTCTCTCGCACTATAATAATGATTGTATGCTATATTTATGTATCTTTCTGAATTAACATTATCTTAGCTTATAATAGGTTACCTTTTTGAAAGTTGTAAAATCTAAATAATAATTTTAAGTATAAACTTGCTTCATTTTAATGAAACCAGCTACAAAGCTTACAAATCATTCTTGATAGCATGGATTACACACAGGAAATTGCATCGTTTGATTATTACCTTCTATTATTATAATTGTCTATAAACAATTATAATAATAGAAGTCTATAAACAATTATAATAATAGAAGGTAATAAACAAACAATGCAATTCCCTGTGTGATTACAGGTCAGGTGGTCGTGATCATTATTTGTACACCTCTTAAAGCATGTTCAGTTCTACTGATTAAGCTCATGTGATGGTGTATTAAGTGATATTTATTCAGGATCCTTATAAAAGTGATCAACGGGATAATGTTGTTGGTCCTATACACTGTTCATGTTGATGCGGATAAATCTAGGATACCTGCCACAGTAACCAAATTTCCTGAAACTTTGCATTGCTGCTGATTTTTAACTGGTCCTATATGATATGTTCAACTTCTTGCAAAATCGAAGATGGCTGCCACTAATCTAGAACCATGAGAAATATTGATACGTTACAAGGTATTTACTTAAAGGCATTATATGCTTATGGCTATTCCATTAAAACATGCATGGGACCCCAGGAAGGCTCTTTTGAAATTGAACACCCACCGATAGATGCAAAATTGAGTTTAGAGACCCAGATTTCGAGCAACATGGTTCATCTATATATGTTTATTAAATTGCTTTCCTGGGGTCCGAGGTACGTTTCAATGCAATAGGCCTAATGAAACAGTTGGCAGTGTATCCAGTAGCCTTATAACTTAGGGAATTACACAATCCATAGCTTCATAACTTCACATAACGTCAGAAAACATGCCTTAAAGGAACACACGGCATGGCAATCTTGATTTTTTTTAAAAAATCACTGTCTCCTGTTAGATTGTCTACATATCTCGCATTTGTTTGATCATTAATAGTAATTATAATAGTACACAGACAAATTAATAAACAGACAGGAAACTTCCTATCTTAACCAATGAAGTAACCAAAATATCAGGTGGCACCTTAACTTTTCCTTCTATCTCCTCTCTCAATTATTCACTGATATTGATGAGAATACATTCAAACGATTCATAGTGAATAGCAAAATGGTATTATAATAATTTATGTTTATTTTGAAAGTAAGAAATTGTATAAAAAGATGTTTAAAGTTAAAAATGTCACCATTTTTGGCTTTTCTCTTAAAAATCAAGGTTTTGACATAGTCAAAGTTTCCGTCAAACTCCTTTTTTGTTCTAAATGTAAGAGAAAGAAAAATACTATCATTGGAAAGAAAATTAAATTTGTGATGGTATTTGGCATCAATGAAACTTGTATCTATAAAACTCCTCATAATATGTGTGTTTAAAGTTGGGACATAATTTGTGAAAATTTCGCACTGTGCCACGTGAAATTTAGATAATTTTCGTAGTGTCCAATCTGTTTGTTATTAGGTCTGTGAATAATAGTATAATAATGATTGTGTTTGCATATTTCTAACTGTTGATTATATTGCAATAATAATGTATTAAAATCTATGGTAGAATAACGAAGAAAAATTGAAAAACTCAAACATTTATTTAATATATGCAAGCAGGTTCAAAGTCAAAATGATACTGGATTAATAAATCGAGGCGCTAATTTCACTGCTTGATACAAATTTCAAGATTGCCCTGTGTCCTTTTAAATGTAACATCAAGTTTTAAAACCACTAGTGGATTATCCAAAATATAGGATTGTGTTATTTCTCTCCCAGGTCTTGTAAAAGTTATGTGATAAATACATAATATACATAATTTTAACCCTTGATATGGTATAGCATTGTATGTATAATTATTTGTTCTGTTTCAGTTTTTGGGGCTTGATACCAAGTCATGCTTCTCCATCTACAAGTTGGAGTTAGTTCTCATGCAAAAAGATGGCAATTCTAGCATTACTAAAACTATGCCTGGTACCATTGACATGTCAAAGGTCAAAGGTTATCTCCACGATATGGGGGACACCATTCCGGATAATGCTATGCAACTCCTCCAGTCTGTAGAACAATATCAGAAGGTTGGTTCTCTTTTCTTTCTCTTGTATCAATGCACTAGCCCGGTACCCGGACGCTAGTAAAAAAGCTGCCGGGCTACCAAATGTTTGTGTCTGGGTAGTCCGATGGGCTAGTAAAGAAATGTGCTCAAATAAGAAATAAATTATAAATCGATAAGTTGTGTAGTGACAGCACTTTATAACCTAAACTTTTAAAAACCTGATATTTCCATTGTTTCAATTGCCTATAGGTCGTTATTAACAATTGCCTCAGTTATCAAAATGAGTGTTAACTTTTCTGTAATTTTTTTTTTAGCAGTCTTCATCAACATTCATTTAAGTGCTTGGATAAGTAATGTGGCGATACCTTCAAAATGGATTTAAAACTCATGAAAAGAAACCGAAACTCTAATAAAAATAAACGTTTCTGTTGATTATTGGGCTAGTAAATTTTAAGCAGGTCTAGTGATTTTACTGTAACTACTAGGCCTATGGTGTGTCCTGTGGTCTAGTAAACTAAAAACGTTAATTTCTAGCCAAGATCATGAATTAAATTGGGTTTTATGGCACATGACACAATCGCTGGCGCCAAGACGGATATAAACTTTCTGGATGTGAGACTCCTTTAAACTTCATGTAGTATATTATTGGTCAACCTCTGGGAGCACTTCAACAATAACATAGGTGTAATACAGGTTAATATTTGTAAAAAAGTGTATTAAAGTGTAAAACAAATAAGTATTTGTGTGACGGTTGTGGTTTATTTGAATGGTGTTTTACCTCAATTTTAGCACATTTTAGGCCTGGGTAGAACCAGTACTGTATACCTGCCATCATCTATAAGAATCGACACCTCACTTGTACAAGTTGAGCTTAAAGATGTTTATTCGAGTTTACAAATATCACAGAATAAAACATAGACAATCTGGCTTTCTTGGAATTTCCACGTTTTTTTGAGGTTTTTTTCTCAATCTTTACTTAATTTTGTTTCAGACTCAGATGTCCAGTTTACAAAATGCGTTTTCCTCGTCTCGGTCAAGTTTCCCCAGTGGCAGTAATAATTCAGACAGACTTGCAGGTCTTCTGTCTATGGTTACAAGAATTGGGTCCTTGCCAACAAGTTCATCTGCTTCTCAGCAGTCATGTGACAGTGATTCGACCAATCAAAATAAAGGACAACCATGTGATACTCAGTTAACAAATCAGAGCACAGACAATGACTCTACTTCTTCCACAAACTTTGGACCTTTACAAACTTTAATGATGGCAATGTCTGGGTCCCATTCTTCCAGTCAAGGTCATTCAGGGGTTGAAGGTCAAGGACAAGATGTTATGTATAAAATGTTACAGGGCATTTGTGGAAAAGTTAGTGAAATTAGACAGAGTGAGAATGACAAGTCGGAGCCAGTAGAAAACACAGAAACTTCCAGGTTTGTATGTTTACAATTTGATACCTGTTAGACTATTATAGGACTTCCATTTTATTTGTGTTGCTGATTTTTATCATGTTGTGTGAGTATTCATGTTCTGTATAATTAAGTTGATAAAATTATGATAGATACCCGATACCTGCTATCAATACGTCATTTCCGGGATCTACAAATAGAAAGTATGCTTTGTTGAATATTTTATAAAATGATTGGTGCCATGGTTAGTGAGCTGGTCTCATAGCCAAATACGCACGTAGGTTCCAGATGGCGCTTTAAAAGATCCTGCAATGCGATTGGTTGACTTTGAAACATTTGACTATTAAATAGTGCATAACCCGTTGCAAATCAAGTCGTGTGATGTTTAACTGTGAAAACTTGATGTTATTTAGTTTCATTTCAATGCGTTTTGTCACTAAAACTATCAGAAACAATGAAATGCGTTAGAATTATCAGTTATACAGTTCAACAGTCGCAATTTGCCATTAAACAAAATTTGCGACCACAGTGTTTTTTTAATGCCTAATATTCACAATTCCAAAAAGTATCCTTTTTTCACAATTATATCTAAAAAATTCACAATCGGAAACATTTTTTTTTTTTTTTTTTTTGTGGGGGTGGTAATTACAGACCAGTAAGGATACTAGTCTTATATTTAAAACCAAGGGATATTAAACTGTGAAAATAAAAGTGAAAAAAGTTTATTTCTCTTTTGTAGTAATATTTCACAATTTTCACAATTTCTAGAAAAATGCCGCTATTTTTCACAATGGTATGGGCACAGGCTGCATTCACAAAACTCATTAAAAAAACACTGGGCCATTAAACGACTGGTGTTCCATCGCAAAATTCACAAAAATTCCAATAAAGTTAACTCTGTAATCCTGAACCAGTTGGTCTCATATGCTGAACAAACTAAGGGTATATATCATATATTCTGTGATGAATTATAGAAATTTCCCAGTTTGAGAAATCTATAACATATCCCTTCCTCTACTGTGCCATCTCGCCTAGTGTGCCAGATAGCACAGTAGCCAAATGTTATGAACTAAATGATAGACGTCATGATATTATCAAAGGAGTGGCAGAAGAAGGATTACTTGTGTCAAAAGACTGGAAAGAAATTCATCACAGAATATATATTATATAGTTTAATTAACATTTTTTGAAGTCATACAGAAAATAATTCACTCGTGAGAAATATTCTTGCGATATAGAAACTCGTGCGAAAACTCTACTTTAAACACACATATTAATTAAACTCTTTATGTTTGATGGTCCTCAGAGTAGCCCGTATTACCGTAAGTCTTCCTGGAAGTGACTTTAAAACGCATTAATAATGAAATAATAATTAGAAATCAACAAGTCAATTCCGAAGCACACCGGGCTGAACGGAAAGTACCGAACGATAAATGGACATTGATTTGCATATTTATTTCACTAGTGTAATGATATAAATACATTATGGCTTTATTACACTCCCATATTGTGCATACATGGTGTCTTGTCATCTCGGTATCTGATATCATAATCATTATTTTTCACAATGGTATGGGCACAGGCTGCATTCACAAAACTCATTAAAAAAACACTGGGCCATTAAACGACTGGTGTTCCATCGCAAAATTCACAAAAATTCCAATAAAGTTAACTCTGTAATCCTGAACCAGTTGGTCTCATATGCTGAACAAACTAAGGGTATATATCATATATTCTGTGATGAATTATAGAAATTTCCCAGTTTGAGAAATCTATAACATATCCCTTCCTCTACTGTGCCATCTCGCCTAGTGTGCCAGATAGCACAGTAGCCAAATGTTATGAACTAAATGATAGACGTCATGATATTATCAAAGGAGTGGCAGAAGAAGGAATACTTGTGTCAAAAGACTGGAAAGAAATTCATCACAGAATATATATTATATAGTTTAATTAACATTTTTTGAAGTCATACAGAAAATAATTCACTCGTGAGAAATATTCTTGCGATATAGAAACTCGTGCGAAAACTCTACTTTAAACACACATATTAATTAAACTCTTTATGTTTGATGGTCCTCAGAGTAGCCCGTATTACCGTAAGTCTTCCTGGAAGTGACTTTAAAACGCATTAATAATGAAATAATAATTAGAAATCAACAAGTCAATTCCGATGCACACCGGGCTGAACGGAAAGTACCGAACGATAAATGGACATTGATTTGCATATTTATTTCACTAGTGTAATGATATAAATACATTATGGCTTTATTACACTCCCATATTGTGCATACATGGTGTCTTGTCATCTCGGTATCTGATATCATAATCATTATTACCATAATAATCAACTCATAATCAACTGTGTTTGTATTTATACAGATCCGAAAATCCGGATGAGCATTCCACCGACATCTCTCCTGGTACACCGAGTGGGAAAGCAGAAATAAATATGGAACAATTGCAGACGGCACTTGAAAAGACTGTGTCTCAAATGATTCACTCCAGTGAGGAAAGATTGGTAAAATATATTGACACCAGTCTAAGTGCCATGGAAACAAGAATAAACAATAAGCTGGACAGTATGATGCAAGCTTTACAGAAAAATGGCCATCCACCATCAACAGAATAAAAAGAGAAATTATTTTTTCTCACAAGTACACTGTAGCAGGATTCATATTCATGAACAAATTGCTGTGGTATTTCTAGTTGAAACGAGTCAAAACAAATAAGAGCCGTAGCATGCAAATCCCCACAACTTGGTATAAATAAATCTAAACTTCAGTAGCATTGCATTGCAAACTACGTGAAGACCATATCTAATTGAATACGATTAATTTTAAAACGGCAGATTATCGTGGGTGCTCATAATATAGCGCTTGCAAAGCTAGAAATCTGCTCCATGGAACACGGGTTAAAGTTTGATGAAAAGGGCATACTCTGCCAAAGTGAAATCAGAGTTAGTGGACATGTGTACGAAATTCCTTGGCGTAAGATGAAAATGTTTATGAAGTTTCATGAACATGGGTCAAATACTTTTCAAGTTATGGCCATGGACAGGTTCAGGGCCTTCCACAGAAATTGTTTAAGGGAAAGGGGAAATTAAATTTGAATGTCATGGGGTGGGTGTGCAAGGGAGGTACCCTTCGGGTGACCAATGTTTTTACGGATCATGATTTATTTAGATGCAATTTGAAGTATATTTCAAATTTCTGTAAATGAAACGATTGGAGTATAGCCTTCAATGAGCTATTTATAGACAGGTATAATGCATTTTGGAGATTTATTGATGGCGTTATGGGATAGGGCAGAGAGATCAAAGGATAGGGGGTTAAGGAATAGGGAGAAATTAGAATTAAGGGATAGGTGGAATATGCTCTTAAATGGCCTGTAGAAGACCCTGAGGTAAAAGTGTGACGGACAAAGAAATCCCTAATTGTCTGCCATGCTATGCAACCGAAACAAAAATGTTTTGATTCTAAAATCTCATTTCATTTAAAGGGACAATGTCCGTAACTTTTAGCTTATAAAACACACTAATTATGTTCGCAAGCATTACACACTAAACATTATTGAATATTTACTAATTAAAAGCAAGATTGACGGAATTCAATCGCGGTACAAAAAAAAGAAAAAACGCTTCGGGCATTTGAACTCGCAGCCCCATGTGGTTCTCGGGGGGCCCCGTTCGGTTACAGGGCAAAGAATAGGGCCACTGTAGATCCCGTTGGAGGGGAAGGCAGAGGGGTAGAACCCCCCGAATTCATGTTCATTTTATCAATTTTTTGTTCATGTTCATTAAAGGTCTTCATCATGACCCCTGCATTGTTTCAGGTGCCATCTCGTTCATATCACTAGAGCAGTGGCAGAAAAACAATAACGTGGCTCCAGCGTAAATGGAGTGTCTACAATAGAATTGCAGCAACTCTGCAGTTCAGGGTGAGAAGGTTCTAGGCCCGTTCTCCATATTCCATCTCGATGTACATGGAGAGTTAGCCTGGCATGTTCATTCCTTTTAGGCGCCATATAATCTTTCATGTGTTGGTACGCATTAAAACCCCAATTCAGTTCAACTCGCAACCCAAACTAAAATAACATTTCACTGAATAAAAGTCAAGACGGTTATTTGGTTATGATCAATATCTGCTAACTTACGGACAGTGTCCCTTTAAAGACACTAACCCGCTAAACAATGGTAACATTACACTACAAAATATTTTATCCAAACCCTATCCAGGTGTTCAGCCTAGTTCAGGTCATAAAATAATGTTTATATGCCAATTAATAGTATATGTTTGTTCACAGGTTCTTAATACCCGAGATTGAATAGACGTAAAATGAATTACGATTAATGCGACATCCCATTTAGGGACCTTGCTTGGCTTGTTAAAGCCATTTGTATTGTGTCTATAGAACTTGTTTTTTCAGAATATTTAAATTATATATAACACACCGTCAGAAGGTTTAGGAACATAGTTTGTGCAAATTTATAAATTTTATGGATGTTATGACCCAAATAGATGTTTATGACAAGGTTGATGGGTTCCCTTATAAAGCCGTGGCTCGAATATCAACATTTATAAATTAAAATTATTCATGTTGCAAGGCCTAAAATGAACAAAATCATGCTTATAAAACTAAATAACAAAAATCGTTGTGAGCACGTGAAGGCAGGAAATTGTATAAGCTGGGCAAAAAAACGTATTAGACTAAATGGTTTCCAAATTGTCATAGAACACTGTTCTAACATGTAGTCTTCCATTAATTGGTGTAGAATAAATCATGCACACAGATACACATTTCAGCATCCATTTTTATTCTCACATAAATACACAGATCATATATACAACGTTAATATACAACATATCACAGTTTCTCATACACAACTTCTGAAGGTCGAAGTCAACAGTGGTAAATGCACTAAACGGGCTACATTACGTATCAAGACAGACAGACGTACGGTAAATATACAGGTCAAATTAGTTCACAGTGAACCTCATAAATGAGACCAGAAGAACTGAACTAGTGTGTTTAACTGTTATAGTTATATATTTTGTTCTTAATAGTATTTATAAATTGTTGATGTACAGAAGTACATAAACTTGTAGCTTAAAATGTTTTAATTTATAATAGTATTTTCGAGGCTATCAAGAAATGTTCATATGATGTTTAAGAGTTAAATGTGTTAATTGATAATACTTCAAAAAGGGTGGCCATTCATCTTTAAATTGTGTAAATATTATATAAATTATGTGCAATATGTAGATAACTTTTTAATTAAAATTGAGATGAAATAATCTGGTATATTCCTTTTTATTTGTTTTACACTGCCTTGTTCATAAAATGTTCGCATTTAAACCGTCTTGTACATAAAATGTTCACATATCACAAATATTTCTTTATGTTTATATCACGTGTTATTCAGCAACTTTGTGAATTTTGTTGATTTTCTGAATGATATCAGTCTCTTTTATACGTAATTTTGCAGCAATCTCCACCTGTAAAATAAAAACAAAAAATTTAGCAAAATATACAACATCTTTTAGAACTACTTCTAGAGACAATAGTAATTTGCGATATAAATGTGGTTTTACGTCCCATTAAAGGGATGGAGGTGATCTGGAAGAAGAATAAACGTGAATACAAATATGATAAAACCATGATAAATTCTATTAAATCGTTTTACAATTATTTTATTTTTAGAATTTTCTGATTCTTGGTTTCAAGAAACTCATTACTCAATGAGTGATACAAACTGTCTTAATCTGTTTCTCACAGCAATTAAAAGGCTCATTCAGTTCTGAGAACACATTGAGGCGCATCATAATAGCATGACGTGATGTCATATTAGCATGACGTGATGTCATAATAGCAGGGTCTGATGTCATAATACCAGGGTGTGATGTCATAATACAAGAAAGTGATTCATGATAGAAGCAACCAAATGAAAATATAAATGAAGCATTCTGATTGGTTCAGTGATATAAATTGGACCAATGAAATCAGTTAATTTAAAGCTCATTACATTCTCAGAACACACTGAGGTTTTACTGGACATTGAGTAATGAGGTTCTAGAAATCCAAAATTCTAATAATGAAATATTTCTAAAATGATTTAATAGACTGTTAATAATGTGTTTCAGTTTCATATTCAGTGTACATATGCACTAAACTAGGCCCCATGTTACGTATGGTTTATTTATAGTTAATGAAATAGTATAGCGTGGAAAAGTAGATGACTCGGCTAGTTTTTGATGTATAATCATTATAATATGCTTATTTAAGATACATGTATATACATTCTTGTTTTGTGATCGAAGTTCATTTTATTTGAATTATATGAACAAAGGTTAGCAATATAATCGTCAGTTAATGCAGTATTTATGATTTATCAACAAAATCCACTAGAGTCGTTCTGTTTTCCAATCGAAACATGTTCATAATTCAACCAAACTTAAAGGGGTTGATGCACTATTTTCAAACAAGATTTATTTAAAAGGGCTCTGAAAAACTTGAAAAAAACTGAATTTTCAAAATGCCTTGCAAAGAAATATAAATGGAGGCGGCCATCTTGGAACGATGACGTCATTGCACATTTTTATATTTGCGCACATTTATGGCATATTGACAAAATATCCTTTAAAGCAAAGAAATCACTGCAAATGAAAAATAAGCATACAATGTATACATTTTACATCTGTATATTTATTTTTAATCAGTTTGCAGTGATTTTCTTTGCTTCAAAAGATATTTTGTGAATCCTTTTCCACTAAGGGCTATTCCACTGTCAAAGCTACCAAGTAGCTGGAGAATGATGGAGATAACTAACCTAGTCAGTGTGGAGGCTGTTGATCTACTGGTATCCAGCTTTGTACATATATCTATTAACTGTTTTATATTTGTTTCTGAGTTACTCGTCCTTTGTAATATTTGAAGGATCAAATTGATAAATTGTTAAAGAATTTATCTGAATTTATACTTTTAATGCTCAACGAGCACTTTTTCTGGTAAGCTGACGAGTGGAATTTTTATGCCCTGTCATGAAAAGTAAAATTAAACTGATATTACTGTAAAATGAAAATGAAAACTCTTTTATCTTCAAGTCATTCTTTCTCCAATTAGAGAATGGCCAAGAACAAAGATATAGAGCATAACAGACTTCAAAGTGAAATGCCATTAATCATCATGTCGAGATATGATAATTAACTAATATAATAAACAACTATTGGGTAGACTTGGGTCCAAAAAATGGCCAACTGTAACTCCGTACAATAGGTAGAATTCCCCAAATCGGAGTTCGAAGGTGAATAAGTTGTGCCTTAAATGGGGAATGATAACATGATTCATTTCCAGTAATCATTATTGTCATTTCTGGGTCATCACCAATCCCCATTCCAACCAGCCCCGTGTGGTTCCCAGGCAAAGAATAGGGCCACTGCAGATCCCGTTAGAGGGGTAGGCAGAGGGGTAGAACCCCTCCCCCCCCCGCCACCCACACAAATTCATATGACCCCTCATTGTTTCAGGTGCCATCTCGCTCAAATCACTAGAGCAGTGGCAGAAAAACAATAAACATGGTTCCAGCATAAATAGAGTGTCTACAATAGAATTTGCAGGAACTCTGCAGTTCTGCATGTGGGTGAGAAGGTTCTAGGCCCATTCTCCATATTTTATCTTGATGTAAATGGAGGATGACCCTGGCATGTTCATTCCTGTTGTTCATAACCTTTCATGTGTTGGTGCGCCTTAAAACCCAATTCAATTCCATTCCAACAATCTAATATGACTAAGGAGTTGCGAAACACCCTTCATTCAATATACCAGTAGTATTAAGTATTTTGGATGTTCACAGGGAGAACCAGATGTACATGGACAATATTAAGCTATAAGCTTTCGAAATCTGATAAACTTAACTACCCAAATATCAGGGTTAACTACCCAAACATTTTAATATTTCTTACCTGTAAACTACCCAGCATTTCTTTTGTGACACTTTCCACAACGTCTCGGACGTCTTCTGGAGAAAGCTCTGCAAATAGATCAGACAGCGCCACCTTGTCTTCCAGCTCTTTGCTGGGGTCTGCACTCTCTTCAGCTGGCTGTGAATATAGACATGAAACCAGTCTACAATATGAAGACATGAAACCAGTCTACAGAATGTGGTTGTAGATTAACATGGATGGGGGACACAGTGGTCATATTTTCTACCTTTTTCCTCAATAATTATTTTGCCTTTATTATTGCACTGCCCGAAGGATTTAAAGTCAACAAATGTTTTTGAAATAGTACCAACATTCAGACTTGTAATACATTCTATATCACGAGGCATTGGAAGTGGTAAATAAAAATATACTACTTCTAAACAAGAGGTCAATGACCTTGAAGCTCTACTGATTGATTTTGATTTCAGGAAGTAGTCGCTACAAACTTGTCTTTTGAAAATTTATTTTTAGCCGTGGTGGCCATCTTGAATTTCCGGCCGACCTGAAATTTTGCTAGGATCAATTAGACATCAAGAGCAACATTCCTGTGAAGTTTCATGGAAATCCGTCGAGTAGTTTCAGAGGAGTAGGCGCTACAAGTTTTTACTATGTAACTCTATGTAAACAAAGATGGCCGTAATGCGTAATTTCTTTTGGTGTTTTATGGCCGATTTAGCTTATTTGTATCTATTAAATACATAAATAATGTACTTAAACAATTCTAAAAATAATACCAATCCTGATGTACTTCCTTTAAGAGTGTCCTCCACGAGGGATTGTTGCTACATTTATAGTTACAAAACAATAATAGATGTTTAAAAGCTATGTACGAGTTATACATAATAATTATTATTATACATGTTGTATATACATAATAGTATACCGTAGACATAAAGATAAGTAACAGTTGAGCCATTTTCCTGCCTTGAAAATAAAATATTTTAAATTTAATCCACATATTTCTTTCAACTGTCAATAAACATGGCTGATATTAGATGTGAAAAGTATATCAGTAAACATGGTTGGTGTTAGCTGTGAATATAGTGCATCAACGGTGAAAGGAAGTGAATTGTTAGTGATAAAACAAGGATGTTTGTTATTGAAATAGAATTGGAGACACAATTTGTCTGAATAAAACTTAACAGGACACATGGACATTTTGTATAACAAAGAGTTTGAGGATTAAACTTTGAGGTTTTGATTGAGAAGTGCGATGAATTATTAAGAGATTCAGTCAGGGCCTTCAAAAACCTTCAACATAAGGCCAGAGTTTTTTTTAGTTTTTCAGACCAAACCAGTTCATAAACAGTAACTAAATTGGACAGAACAACATCCCTAGATTTAGTGCATTTACACATTTAATATAAATTTAAACTGAAACGCATTATGCTTATTTGTATTACAACCATAATTCTTCATTATCTAGCCCCTACATAGACTTAACAAAAAAATAAGAGGCCCAAGAGGGCCTGTGGACGCTCTACTGGCTAATATGGCTTCTATAACATCAATGAAGCAAGTGACTATCGTCTTAAAGAGGCAAAATATAGCCTTTTTAACTAAATCAAGAGCCATAACTCTGCCATTACTGGTCAGATCTGGCTGGTTTTCGAACTAGGCCTGTAGAGATAATAAAAAAAAATAAAAAAAAATAAAAAAAATAAAGAAATATAACAAGAGGTCAATGACCTTGAAGCTCTACTGATATTTTTTTGAAAGCTAGACCAGCATTCCTGTGAAGTTTCATGAAAATCCGTCAAGTAGTTTCAGAGGAGTTGTCGCAACAAGTTTTTATAACTCTATGTAAACGAAGATGGCCACTGGTGGCCATGTTTAACGTCGAATCAAAACGTTTTTCGACAAGGACCAACATCATGTCATGCTGATCATTTAAGAAAAAGTCCCATATCAATATCACTTATAGTTTTCAAGAAGTAGTCGCTACAAACATGTTTTTTGAAAATCTATTTTTAGCTGTGGTGGCCATCTTGAATTTCCGGCCGACCTGAAGTTCTGCTAGGATCAATTGGACATCAAGAGCAACATTCGTGTGAAGTTTCATGAAAATCCGTCAAGTAGTTTCAGAGGAGTAGTCGCTACAATTTTCATTATATAACTCAATGTAAACGAAGATGGCTGCTGGCGGCCATGTTTAACCTCAAATCAAAACAATTTTCGACAAGGACCAACATCATGGCATGCTGATCATTTAAGAAAAAGTCCCATATCAATATCACTTGTAGTTTTCAAGAAGTAGTCGCTACAAATTTGTTTTTTAAAATCTATATTTAGATTTGGCGGTCATCTTGGATTTCACATCAACATTAGTCTCTATAATCCAGACACACTCAAGCTGACTGCGAGCGCTAGCAAGCGTCTGGACTCGTGGTTCATTAAAGTATTTGACCGATAGACGGCGCCAAACGTCAAAACTGACAGCGACGTGACGTCATTTTGCCTGCAACATGAGTGCACGTTGTATTACGTGCAACATTAGTTCCAATGGGATGTGTGTACGTCCTTATTAAATTTACAATAAACTTCGTTTCATTGTAGTTTCTCTAAAAACATAATACAATCTTACAAAATGATGTTTAACATTTAATTTTTAGCATTAATCGTGATCCGCTGACTATGTTTGGGGTAATTTTATTACACAACATTGCGCGCAACGTCACGTAATGTTTGAAGCCTTCGTGACGTAGGGGGTGATTCCCATAACAAACTGAAGTTGACCAATCAGAGGCCGGTGATTTTTTTTTGTCCACACCTCGTTTTGATGTCACAAATTTTAAAGAAGCTTTACTCCAGACCATCGTATGGACTTCTTTGAGAGAAGTCTCGCGAAAGGTCTGGATGATCGAGACTACATCAACATGAATTTTTGCTAGGATCAACTAGACTTCATGGGCAGCATTTCTGTTAAGTTTCATGAAAATCCATTCTGTAGTTTCAGAGGAGTAGTCGCTACAAAAAAGTTTACAGACGGACACCGTACCACGGCATAAGCTCTGCTGATCTCTGATCAGTAGGCTAAAAATAATAAAAGAAAAATAAAGTTAAAAAATCTGGTAAAGCTTGGTAAAGATCAGATGAAAAATGAAGGCCCTATTGCCTTTACAAGGCAAAATATAGCATATTTAAAGAAATCAAGGGCTATAACTCTGCTGTTACTGGTCCGATTTGGCTGGTTTTCGAACTTGTCCAAGCTTTTATTAACATTAACAATCTGGTAAAGATCGGATGAAAAATGAAGGCCCTATCGTCTTAACGAGGCAAAATATAGCATTTTTAAGTAAATCAAGGGCCATAACTGCGCTGTTACTTGTCCGATCTGGCTGGTTTTCGAACTTTCGTTGACATTAACAATCTGTTAAAGTTTGGTAAAGATCAGATGAAAAATGAAGGCCATATCATCTTAACGAGGCAAAATGTAGCATTTTTAACTAAATTAAGGCCATAACTCCGCTTTTACTTGTCCGATCTGGCTGGTTTTCGAACTTGTCCAAGCTATCATTGACATTAACAATCTGGTAAAGTTTAGTAAAGATCAGATGAAAAATGAAGGCCCTATCGTCTTAACGAGGCAAAATATAGCAATTTTAACTAAATCAAGGGCCATAACTACGCTGTAACTGGTCTGCTTTGGCTGGTTTTTGAACTTGTCCAAGCTTTCATTGACATTAACAATCTGGTAAAGTTTGGTAAAGATCAGATGAAAAATGAAGGCCCTATCGTCTTAACGAGGCAAAATATAGCATTTTTAACTAAATCAAGGGCCATAACTACGCTGTTACTGGTCTGCTTTGGCTGGTTTTCGAACTTGTCCAAGCTTTCATTGACATTAACAATCTGGTAAAGTTTGGTAAAGATCAGATGGAAAATGAAGGACCTATCGTCTTAACGAGACAAAAGTTAACGACAGACAACTAGGCATCCCATAGAGCTAAAAACGATATCAAAGGATCTACATTGTGCATATAACAGATACTAATGATACTTTGGTGTATGTCACTAATAAAATCTCATCAACATCATTTTGGACCATTTTAATGTCAAAGGTTGTGTATGTTGAACTATTAAAGGGGTATAGATTAGAGATATCAGACATTCTGATATTTTGTTGTGCCAAATGACCATATTGTCAGTTGTTTTAAACCAACTACTGGGAGGAGGTCCGTGTAAAGTTTCATGAAATCCACCTAGTGATTTGGAGGTGAAGTTTGAACACTGACCAGGAATCACATAAGCTCTTATGGTCTGCAACCTGTAAAAATCAACTGGCAACAAAACGTTTGGTTATTCACAGACTGTGTTTCAATAATTATACTATAGTAATGAAGAGAAAGTATTTGAGAACCCATCTAACCATGAAGAGAGAAAGGGGATAGTATGCAACTTTTGCTATTATTGATTTTTAAGAAGTATTGGAATTAAGTTGTTTAGTACAAGAATACTATTATAGAATTTGCATAAAATGACAGTATATAATTAAAATTAAGTTTATAGTGCCTTTTACCAAGAGAAGACCTCAATATTGATTAACCCTTAACCCGCTACATACATATAATAGACTGTCCATTCCATTTATGTGACAAATGGTGTTTTGGGGGAAATGACTGATCAGCAGCTGGACATTGTACCTGATCAGCCTGCTATTTACTCGCAGGCTGATCTGGATTTACAATGGACGCAAAGGCTATTATATTCGTACTTGGCAAAAAACTTGAACTACTTTGTATATTTTTGGCTCTTCTGATAATGTAGTTTCCGACAATTGGTCAGGTTAGACGAGATTATACCCAGTCACGCTCTGTCAATCGAGCTTATATCCACTAGAGATTTGCGCTTCTTAAAAGTACAATAGGTATTTACACCTGTAAGAAAAGTATTCCCACAAACAACTCTAAAAAATACAAAAGAGTAAATGGTCAATGTTTGTGGAAACTTGCTCCATGGACAATAGAGGCCGTAGCTAGAAACTGAATGCCGGAACTACCAATCTAAAGCTAGACCACAGGGTAAAGTTGTTGTGAATCACAGTCTGGTCGTCTAAGTCTTATTTTCAGAGAAGTTAATGAAATGGGGTATAAATTTGTAAACCCAGATCTTTGATCGCAGGTCAACAACACTGGGAAGCTTTCTTTGCTGAAATAAATGGCCTCTAGCTGTTGCTTAATGTTTAAATGAACATATGTCAAAGGATGCAGTCTAAAGAAAAAATTGAAATTGCTTGACTTGCTTCCAATAACAGAATGGTACATGGGTTAGTTAAACAATTGTGAAAGTGTTACTTTTAACCTGGAAAAAGGTAGGAACTTGAGAAATACAAATACTAGTAAAGGATTTTTTGTTAAATTGAGGATCAAATGAGGCAGTGTTATTTTTTAACTTCTTTCTTTTTCTTACCACCGTCTTTTTCTTAGAAGAGGCCCTTGGTGTGCCCCTTGAGGAACCCCGTGAGGAGCCCCTGGATTTAGATCCAGCTGAACCCCTTACTCTAGGGGCGGAGCTTTGAGATTTAGGGGTTCCGACCCTTGATTGACGGGAACCTGGTTTGGACACTCCTTCCTTAAGCTGGAATGGTTTATATCTTTTCAAATTAATTTGATTGTAAAAATAGTTTTCTATGGTGTTTTTCTGCCTCTTTTCTTCATTTGTCCGATTAATTTAAATACAAGTACAACATGAAGAAGTACCAAATGTTTAAAAGGTGGATTATTACACAGACCTAATAACAATATTATTAATACGTCTGTGATTATTATCAAACTAATTTCAGGCTGTGACATTTTTGAAAAGGGATATTGTTGACACAAAATTGATGACGAGACAGTAGCAGTTTGTAAAAGTCTTGTTGTCAAATGAGTTATGTTGGTAAAATGAAGTGTTGTAGTGGTTATTTTATCTACTTTACCTTCCAAAACGCATGTTTAGTGTGAGGTTTGGTGCACCCTAGAACCGGTTTAAACCCCCAGTGGCCTTTGTTGCCACTGACCGTTCCAAGGCGGTAGCCCTATTGTCAACCCTTTTGTGTTTGTGATGTCGTTTGCATGTTTTATTACTTTTGCCTTCTCGTTTGTCTGTTTGCATGTTTGTTTTTGTGTTTTGTGGTTGACTGTCGTCCTTGATTGCTGCTTTCCCTGTCCGATATTTGTATCTTTCTTTAATTGAATAATTTGTATTTTAATAAGTTTCGTCAGCCATTAAGGGTTCTATTTGACCCAATACAGAATGTGAATCTATGTATCTATCTATGGTGTGCACCATGTATGTTGAAAACTATAGACATGTGACGCCTATGTGACACTATAATATATAACTATAATATATATATATATATTACATGATTGTGATACTAATGTGCACGCGCATGTATATACACGTGTGGCATTATAATCATAAAAACAATATTAACACAACAAACTTGCATACAAGCAATACTACTGCTTACAATTATATTGACACAAAACTATACCGAGCAAAATAAATTTAGCGCATAAAATGCATGTAATTTCCATAGACGAGATACAAAGCCGTGTATGTTCGGAGTCAATGATAAAGTGGCATAGATATGACCAATAAGAATGTTACCAATCATCTGTAAACAAAGCCGGTGATAGACATAAAGCAAATATGATGTGAACATACTTTTATAGGTCATCATATTCTCATTTCAATGAAAAGGGAGGTAATTTTAAAATTACGAAATTTGGAATGTTTTTGTTGGAGAATACCAATCGTAAATATAAACACATTTCAGCGTTTTTTAAACATTTGTCACTGCCAATTTGTTCAAAGCAATACGAATGTGTCTTTCAAATGAAATAAGTTGTTTTTGTGTCTACTTTTCGAAGATCACTTTGTCGTCATTTAACGTTGGCTATAACTTTCTCATTTCTTGATATTCCTTCATCAAACTTTCAATATATACTCATCATGACAACATCGACATGACCATACTAAAATATAAAGGTCAAGGTCACAATGAAGGTCATTATATGAGTTAAATACTCATTTTTTTCTTCACGAAAACTTAGTTAGGCCAAGGTCATTTATCTGGGTCCAAAAAACTTTGTTATAGGGACAAAGCGCTGACAGGCGACACGTGTGTTCCGTGGAACACCCGTCTAGTTAATATGTGGGAGGTAAATCTGATATTTTCACTTAGAATATAATAAAATAACACATCTTTTTGAAAATCACATCCTTACCTAGCATTTCTAATTTCTTCAAGCAATATTATCAATGTTCATATGTTTTATCTTATGTCCCTGAAAAGTCGTGCTAGACTATTTTGTTCAGTATACTATAATGATAATCAATAAAAGTTTGTTGTTGAAATTAAGCTACTTTAAACATTAAGATACAATCTACTTGTTACTGCACTAAGTTTCCAATTATTGCTTATTACCGACTTATTAACAGCCAGCTTTGTGAGTAGCCGGGTGCCATTATTAAAAGCCTCTGTGTGAAAACATTCAAACTTTACCTCTGGTGATGGGGTGGGAGGGGGTGTGGCTATGTAATCCCTGTATAAATCATCGGTCACGCCTTCGTCCAGTGGAGGCGGGAATGGAACGTCTGCCGCCTTGGCAACCTCAATTTGAAGCTGGAATTAATGTTAATAGTATAGTCTATTAATTACAACAAATGATTAAATGTCCAATAAATAAAAAATCACAGAATGTTATTCATCGAGATCGAGTTAATATATGTACAGGGCGATGTGCTCCGACCCAAAAGGTTTTAAGTGGGTATAGGTTTAATAGTAGGATCCTTTTCTCTTTTTTTTTTTACTACCAACTTCTCTGACAGTGGTGAAAGCGTTTTACAAAACCTAGTGTCCTGTCTCTATTATAGGCATAGGCCTCTTCCCAATTTTGTGGGAAAAAAAACTGCAATCTGATGTCTACACACTTTTTATATACCCTGTATATTTGAGCCGAAACACGCGAAAACGACCCTTCAGACAAAATGTTCACATTTTATGTTTTTTGATGTTTATGAAACGTTTTTTCTTTAAAAATCTCTTTATTTTATGTTGATATCTTAATTAAAAATGATTTTATCTCAATTTGAAAATTAAAGATTGTACTCGCCATTAATTTTGACGTCGGCGTCTTGGACGACGTCGTTGATTAAATAACAACAAAAAACATAAACAATTACCATTTTCTATAGCATCAACTATTTATATTAAGAAACATATTCCCTATGATATAATAATTAGGTAAAACACAGAAGTGACGAGACATTTGATTAGTAATTAACTGATTACCGGCCGACGTCATAAATTGTTACGTTATGACGTTGTCGTCTAAATGTCCGAAGGGGACGTTTTCGTGTGTTGCGGTTGATATATATACCAGCCTCATTTATAGAATATTATAGCAAATCCCGTATCTTTCATGTACCCTACTTAAACTTACAGATGCAAAAATATAAAGCAACCTCTCCAAAACCATCCTACATCTCTCAGTACTTTGATTTGTATATATGAGACTCGTGCATGTACAAATTATGCAGCCTTGAGTCCAGCTGTCTTAAATTATACAGAGGATTTTACATGAGTGCCTGTTTAATATTAAATTTATTAAACAAGTTGGATTCAACTATATGATGTGAGGCTGTGCCAAACTTGTCCATTTTATCCGAGTTAAACAAATTAATATTAAAAAGGCATGAAAGTGTGATTCTATTTATCACACAACAACAAAAAAGCCTCATAAGCAATAATTATTATTGTAGCTGCCTATATTATAACATTGTTGTAGGATGACATCGTATGTTTGTATGATGACATTGTATGTTTATTCTGTCTTCTCCACATGTCACCGACCATCGAAACTACCTCATTGATTTCCCTAATCAGGTATTTTTATTGGTTACGGAAATCGACGGAACAATTCCAATGTACTCCCAAGCTAAACAGAAATGACCAAACGATGATCCAGCTTCATTTGCATATTTATTTCACTAGTGTAATATGATAAATATACCATGGCTTTATTACACTCCCACACCGTAAGTTCTGTGATAAACAAACTTATGATAAGTTTTATGAAGGTAATATGAAAACAGGCTAGCTAATATTTAAGCTTTAGGCAGTACTCTGGTACATAATGTAAATACATTTAAAGAAGAGAAGCGTATACTTATGCTACAAGGGTACTGCCTATTTACACAAAGTGTGCATGAATATAACTAATATGCACAGTACAAAAAAATATCCATAGTTACCACTGTAACCATGGTAACCACTTACATCAGTGCCAATAATCTCTTCTGCTTGCGAGTGAGTGAACATGAACAGGTATAATTTGTAATGTTGGAAGAAACTGAAATAAATGAAAAACAAAAATATGACTATTTTTAAAATTAATTAAGAAATAGAACATCGTTTACGGTGAATTATCGTTTAATATATCACGGTTTGGAGTTCAATTGTAAACAATAATTTCATAAGCCTGAAGGGCAAGTGAAATTATTGTTTACAACTGAACGACAAACCGTGATATATTTCAAGATAATTCACCGTAAACGATGTTCTATTTCTCCTAAAATGTGAAAATAAAGCACACATCTGAAATCTTTTCCATTGCTTTGCTTACTCTCCTAACGTTGCAAACGTTACAGTGATATCTTTTGCATTGCCTTGCTTATTCTCCTAACGTTGCAAACATAACAGTGATATCTTTCGCATTGCCTTGGTTATTCTCCTTACAATGCAAACGTTACAGTGATATATTGTTGAATATAATGAACTATTTTAAACTAGGCTATATAGTGCGGGTGTATTAGAATTTAACATATATCTCATGATATTAACATTATTCTTAATGACACTAGCTTTCAGAACAAGAAAATAAATTATTAGTTCTTTTTTTTCTTCAATATTAGAAACATAAACCCTGGCCCATTGACCTTTCAAATAATAAAATGTTTAAAACAATATTACTGTAACATCGTTGTGGCTTTGATTGAAGGACTTTTCTTAATCTCCTGATGACAGCACAGTCGTGGGTCGTTCATTTTGTTTATGACAGAATCATGTTTATTACTGTGTATGTTATTAATATGTTTGTAACCCAGTACTCCAGTAGAGTATAATATAATATAATTACCTGTCAAATCTCATGCATTTGGCGTGAGGCACACGTGTATGTGTGTCAAATCACGGTTATGCGCATACATTTTTACGTTCTCATGCATTCTGAAAATTTGACCAAAAATCTTTTTTTGTCTGCGATTTTCTAAATAAAATGACGTGGGGGGGGTTTTACCGAAAATCCAGGGTTTAACCACGGTTTTCCCGAATCACTTTCATATATTGTGTGAAATGAATGCATTCATTTAAAAATGGTGATCATGTGAATAGTATCACAAGTTTATCTCCGAGCTAAAAAAATCAATCAACAGACCCATCTTGGGCTTCAGGGGGCTCCCCCAAAGACCCCTTACCACCCCCTTGGGCCCTATCTCACTCTCGACTTCCACTGGACCTTGACAGCTATGTAATATATCAATAAAGATTATTATTGTTAACAGCAATTCAAGGATAAAACTCCCACACATCAACAAAATGACTTACCTTGAATAAAATATAGTCCTGAAATATCTTTAGACTGAGGAAACATTGAAGAAGTCAAGTCCAGAGGATTTGATATCGTCTAAACCAATTCCTACAAGCATTTTTCTTCAATTCAAACTGAATTTTTCAACCAAACTCATGTGCTTTTTCTGAAGAAAAAAAATAATTAATTTGATATTTAACAAAAATATTTATAATTCAACAAGGGCCCAATAGGGAGCTGAGGACATTTTAGTTCTCATTATTTTTGGAATAAATCTATTTTGTCTGTGATTTTGTGTGTGTACTAGCTAGTGCTCTCTTTATATAGCAATGGCATATTTTTTAATATAGAATGATAATGTTTATAAAAATGACTGCCTTTACATTAACCCTACCTTTGACATTATCCAGGAGAGTATGAACTATTGTGAAGAAGCCTGACAACTGCTGTGCTGTGTATTTCTGCTGTATACCCCAGTACACGGCCGATGTGTTAGTAATCCAGGATACCGGCATGTGTCAGGTCTATGTGCTGGTTCTCCAGATTAAATATCTCTTTCAATTTTCTGAAAAAGTATTATTTTAATAAGCTTTCATATTGAAATATCGTATTTATTTCCTATAGGAGGTCCCACTGAGAAAAAATGGTTCTAATATTTGATTTTCATTTTAACCATTTCTAAATGTAAACTCGCTAGATGTAATCTTTATGGAAAAAATGAATGACCAAGGTATTGCAAGAAACACAATTTTACAAGATAGTTTTTATATAAAGGTTTGTTAAGGGTTATTGAAAATTCGTAAGATCAGAAAAAAGAAAAAAAGTGGTGGTCGCCCCAATGAAGGACAGCGAGTTCATTTTTTAAACCAGAGAAATAGAGCGAAATAGATTGTTTTTTCACTGAAAAAACAATAACAAAAAATTAAATGTCCTAAAGATAAAATAGTATAGACTTTTTATCGGTATGTGACTTAAAAATCGGTAAAATATTATTCAAAATATTAATTCAAATGTAACATTTTTTGTTTATAGAGCTGATACGCATTAAACGCTTGATAAGCAAAAAAACGATAGATAGCTGTAGAAAACAACCATATTTGGGAATACAGCGTTTAATATCTGCATTGGTGTTTTCATAATCATATAGTATAAAAGCCTTGATATCTATCACTCACTGAGTAATGAAATTCTGGAAATCAAGAATGAAAACATTTCTTGCATAAAATAATTCTAAATTATTTAAAAGACTGCATCATACTTGATTGTCTTCAAATAATGTCACAATAGCAGTGAAACAGTGACTATTTCTTGGCATACATAAATACTTACTCCTGTATTTGTACAACATTGAGAGGGCATGAGGGCTTTAGTGTGATCTGCTGACAAGACCTTGTAGGCCCATGGCACTGTCCTCCCCATCATCATCCTGTCAATGAAATGGAATAAAAGTGGTTGTATATGACAGAGGACATGGCAGGGCTTTTTTTCCACAAAATTGGGAAGAGGCCCAGGCCTGTCCATTTTGGGAAAAAAAGAAACGCACTTATTTTCTCATTTTTGGGGAAAAAATACAAGGTTTTCATAAATTAAGTAAATATGACATCAATATACTTTATTTATATTGTCATCCATTATTTACCATAATTATTAACTTTTCCAAGTCGGGAATTTACTTAGCAGACAAAAAATACACTGCTGAATTCATGCTTTTTTCTCAAATTCTGAGAGGACTGCTGTTTTCCGATTGGGAAAATATTTCTGCCCACAGTTGGGAAAAAAAACAGTCCAATTTTTCTGTTGGGAAGAGGGCCCCTTTTACAGGCCTCTGTTTATATAAGGTAAAAAAAGCCCTGCATGGAAGGGTCGGGCTTAAAGGCATCAATTGTTATCTTGCAGGGCTATTCCATGCATCATAATTAACACAAAATACCATCTTCATGAATTTTCTATCAGAGTGTTCAGTCGTCATTTGGGACCGTTTTAAACAGATTTAGATGGTTCCCTGGTTTATAGCTGGTGCATTAGAATAGGGGTTGTCCTCATGGAGCTGATATTCTGAACTGCCAAATATTGAGAATAATTAAGTTCTATTCATGTAATCAGTGAATTTTGTTATCTGCGTGTCCTGGTTCTAGAAACTCATAATATTTGCTAGGGGACTCGCAATTAAAAAAAATCTGTGCATCCACAGGACGCATAGAAATTGGACAAGATTTCTTCTGAAAACAGATAAGGTCCTCTTTGGGCATTAAAATTATGGAAATATTAAAGGCCACCCAAGTTGAGGAAAGATTTAGGTACTGTCAAAAAAAAACTGTGAATCACAACGGGACTCAAAGTTTTTTCCAAAGGACTCATAAATCCTAAAAGCAATGAGTCCCCATGACTCATAATGACATATCTGTTAAAAAAAATCAGTGGTAATGAATTCACTCTGCTCTGATATTATACCAAAATACACGTGTTACCCACAAAGGGGTTCAAACAGTTTATGACATTAAACACAACTAGTGTAACTATTATAGTAGCAGTTACATGAAAGGCAAGGCAGGGTAAACACATTTCATAATTAAAATTCTGCCAATGAATTTAATTACAAAATGTAAATATTTATCCCATATAGTGTTTTTAATTGAAGCAGTTTGCACCACCTGATCTTATAAATGGATAATGCATGTGAAAAATCAAAGGACACTTGAGCTAACATAGATCTGACAAGTACATATTAAAATCATAAATTAATAATATAAAATATACGTATATCAGGTTACATGAAAGCAGGAACTAATTTTCATCCCAGATGCAAGCCAATTGTGTTATGTTTACATTCAATCAGCGAGTAATTTTTCGCCATTTAGAACAATAACTTTCGCTGTTTTATTTTCAATACCCTCCATAGTAACTTTTTTTACGACCCTTTTGCATCTCCTTTTGCGGATGAACTTGGGGTTTTGAACTACCACTTTTTACTGCTTTTTTCCAGGACAATCGTTTACTTTTTTTCAGCCATGTTTACGTGTTTGCTAAGTCTACTTTTTACTTTCCGTTTTTAAAAAGAGCACCTGCGTAGGGGAAGCAATTAGGGTGGCGTTTCGCCCCAAAAACCACTTCGAACTAACAAAAAACATTTTTGTTCAGATAAAA
>JAWPHD010007647.1:0-126032 GCA_037043455.1 Cyrtodaria siliqua
CAGGCAGACGGCGCGTACCCTACCCCGCCCACACCCTACCCCACTCTACTACCCTCCCCCCCCCCCCCCCACTCCCTCTGCTCTACTACCCCCTTCCCATCTGTTTCTCTACTAAACATACAAACGTTTTCAATGACATACTGTAAACTGTTCTACTTGGTTTTCCATGTAAAAAAAAAATAAATAAAAAAATAAATAAATACATACGCTTTATACCATAATAGGAAACAGATGGGAAGGGGGTAGTAGAGCAGAGGGAGTGGGGGGGGGGGGGGAGGAGGGGAGGGCAGTAGAGTTGGGTAGGGTGTGGGCGGGGTAGGGTACGCGCCGTCTGCCTGTGCTAGTACCATCATTCAATTCAGCGCAGCACATTATACATACTATATATAGGGGAAATTTCCAAGCTGCTTTTCTTTTTTCCTTCAGATGTGTTTATATATCTTAGAGGTCTCCCTGTTAAAACGACTATGAAATTGTAGCTACAGTTAATTTATTTCACTGGCGAGAATTTGATTGAATAAACTGAATTTTACTGGTATTCTTTTATTTGTTTCACATTACAAAATCACATCAAAATTACATAATCACATTATGAGTAGTTTCACCATAATCAGGGGAAACATCTGCAATGTTTATATTTTGTATTATTCCAGAATTAACCATGTTTGACAAGTATTGTGTAGGTTGACACCGTTAAAGTGGTATTATGGTGCAATGACAACTCTTCAAAGGTGGGGTCCATTATGTCCAATGTTGCATTATAGACAGCATGTTCCCATTGATATGTCCAATGATTTATTGAAATGTCAAATTAAAGCATTTTTTTCCTCCCCAAATGTAACTGAGCATATAATTTTTAAATAATAATAGCAATAATTGAAAGTTTTACAATGTTTAAAATGCACATCAATTGAGAATCTAATTAGGCATATAATTTATTATAGATTCTTTGACGGAAACTGAAAGTTATACAATGTTTGACATTTAAAACGTAAAGTGGCTGATAATCATCTATAATTGCTGCAGTTGCATGGACTGAAACATGAATTCTGCATTCATAACCTAATATCATGCCATGGATATGATCATAAATATATGATTATTGACAAAAGATTGTGTACGAACAAATCTGTGTTTTCAGCTATTGATCTTGATCTGTGGCTTATATTAAAATAAAAAAATAATGCATTTTGAATTAGTGATTTAGGAGCTGATGCCTAGATCGATCTTAATGACTAGACTGTTGTGTCTATTATATAAGTATGGTTGATAGATTGCTATTGAGAAAATGCTGATATGTATAAACAGAAAAATATTTATAAAAAACAAAACAATAAAAAATGCCTTTTTCCTTTTAGCGAAATTCTACAATAAAAGATTTGGAGGCCAGAGGAATGACGACCCAAAGCGTGCCGTTGATATATTATACAGATACAGGAGGATAAATTCTGTCAGATCACATGCTTCTGTGTGGGATATGCATTTAAAGGGTAAGTCTGCATTAAAAAAAAAATGAAGTACAAAGCCGACATATTAAATAAATGATTACTTAGATAGTGTACATAAAGTGATGGTGCACTCCGGTCAACTCCTGGATATTATGTCTGGGCTGTCACTTGACCGGTAATTATAACTGTTGCTAGGTGTACCATATACAGAGAGATTGGGATTTATTTGCTTTTTTGACAATAATTAGTTTGTACCAAAGGCCTAATTGTCAACCATTCTCTTGCTAGTTTATGAAAAAACAAAGCTGTTTGAGTCAAGTTTTGGTTGTCCATTATATTTCTGTCTGTCAGAGGGTGGGGATCATGGAGGACCACCCCAAATACTGTGTACAAACAAAGGTCACTTAGGATATATCTACTTGTATGGTTATTGTGGGATTTGACATTCGGAATAAGCACTATATAAAACGAAGGCTCAAAGGTGATCTATTGGGATCACTCTTCATCCATTGTCCGTCCGTCGTCGTCGTTAAGTTTTGCTTCAAACGACCTCCTCAGAAACCACATGGCCAAATTGAACAAATCTGCACGTGGATGATCCTTAAATGAATGCTATTCAGATTTGTTAAAATTAGATCAGCGCAAAATCCAAGATGGCTGCCATTACCATGTATGGTTGAAACCTTAAAAAATCTTCTTCTCAAGAACCGCTGGACAGATTTCGACAGTTTTTCTTTTAAAATGATCGCCAATGCTTAGACTATCAAGTTTGTTCAAATGAAGTCCCGGGGTCAAAAATGGCTGTGCCTCGGGGGTCTATAGTTTGTATATTGAGATTTTGCATGTTTTTCATACTTACAGTACAGCTCACGCGAAACACACACTTCACTCGATTCGCCGAGTTTGGTCGTATCGAGTTTCGAGCGTATCTACGCGGAGTCAGTGTTTGTACTCGGCGAATTCACGCGGCGAAAGTACGCTATTGCCGAGTGAAAGCCACTCCGAGTTACTCCGCGTAGAATCCAATTAAGCAAAAGTGCACACCTGTGAACTCCGCGTAACTCGGCGTGAAGGATGCCGCGTATCTCGGCGTAAAATTTAATTAACTGTAATTTTCCTTTTCGGCGTCGGCCATTTTTTTTTTAGAATCGAATAGAATATTTCCAATCACGGGCCACCAAGTACATGTATGTAATGTAATAAATATAGGCACGCGCACACAACAAATGCTTGATTGTGACGAGGAGTATTAATCAAATTATGAAGCAAGATTATATTGATAAAAACAAGTAGAGGTCTACCAATCGGAATTGGCAATTCAGTGCAATATATTGCTCTCTAAACATATTACAACTTTCTTTTCAGGTAAAAGTTTGATCAGCAAATAGATTTATATCGGTGCACAAGTTCGTACATCATGTCATGTACATGTATCTGTTGATTATGTGCAGAATAGTACCGGAGATAACGAAAAGCAAGTGCAATCAGATTAATTTCATTTCCTATTGTATACCCGCGTGCCCGCTATGAGTATGGCATAGATCAATACACACGTTTTATATTTAATATTCAAGTATAGCACAGTCTAGATAAAAGTGTATAGACATATTCAACTGCAAGTTACATGTAAAAATATTCAGGCTTATTTCAGTTTTACTTTTGTTAAATTTGTGAATAAGGGAATTCGCCAGGGCGATGTCTTTAGACCTATTCAATTACTTTTGGAATATGTAAATCGCGTAAGATGTTGCTTGGTATAACTTAATGGACGCAGTATCCAACTCGTTTGATAAATTCAATATTAATCAGGCACTCGTGTAAGATCATTAAATATTACACATTGATAAGGAAACAAAACAATAGATGCAGGTAGTCACAATTGTAAAAAAACATCATGGATTACGGAAATCATGCAACGAGATCCCTTTCACTATATATTGAATTTATTGAACAATTTGGATAAAATTCTCGCATAGCCTCACATCATATAATTTTATCCAACTCGTTTGATAAATTCAATATTAATCAGGCACTCGTGTAAGATCATTATTAAACATCGATAACATCCAATAGATGCAGGTAGACACTATTAAAAAAAAGTCCCCCTCCGACTAAACTACGATTTAATTTTAATTACTTTTGGAATATGTAAATCGCGTAAAATGCTGCTTGGTATAACTTAATGGACGCAGTATCCAACTCGTTTGATAAATCAATATTAATCAGGCACTCGTGTAAGATCATTATTAAACATCGATAAGAAAAACAAAACAATAGATGCAGGTAGACACAATTGTAAAAAAAATAATTACCCTCCCACTGCAACTACGATTTAATTTGTGAATAGAGGAAATCGCCAGGGCGATGTCTTTAGACCAATTTAATTACTTTTGTGTAATCATACAAATGTGTACAAACTGTCTTACCTTTTCCGACGTTCTGAAAAAGCCGCTCGTGCGGATTTGGTGCTTCTTGTGGACGTCGTAATGAACCAGGAAGCAAATATCTTCCTTGTTTAGTAGCTCTAAATGTCATTGTTACTAGTAACAGTATTCACAATATCACAAATAAAACATGCTTGTATATTAAAACATGAGGACTCTGTGTTTTTTTGTTTATTATTAATTCACAATAGTTTAGTGTTTTTCTTATTAATTCACAATAGTTTAGTGTTTGTTAGCAGATGTTAATATGTAACTGAGTGATCACAAACCAAGAATGATGTAGATGTTGCGATATATCGACTAGACTACACCATATGAATCAGAAGGAATGAGTTATGCTCTCAAAACTAGCTTCGAGTTTGGGATGACAGTAGGGTTTGTGAGGTTTGGTGCACCCTAGAACCTGGTTTAAACCCCAGTCTTTTTTGCCACTGACCGTTTGAAGACGACAGCCCTATTGTCAACCTTTTTTGTGTGTTTTTGACGTCATATTCCATATTAACATTTCCATTCATGTTTGTCGTTTTGCGTGTTTTAGAGTTAACTGTATTCTGGGGAAGCTGCTTTTCCTGTTCGACTTTTATACTTTTTTTAAGTGTTTCTACGACCAAACCTCTGTTAACAATAATGGATGCCCTGGTTACTAGGTTAAAGTATAATTTTACATCATTTTTATAAATAGATAGCCTACTGCAGTGCCAGTGTTAAATATTTCATTATGTATTATTATTGGTGCGACGGATTGCGGCAGGTGGAGTTCATAAAAAAAAAAAACCCATGCTTTTGAACATTTTCATATGTCAAGGAAATTGTCAATGGACGGACTAAATTCATAATGTGTTTTTTTTTCAAATAACTTGTAATTAAGGAATTATAAGGCCAGTATCAACTTTTTTTGTTGATCAAACCTCGTATTTGACAAAATCAGCAAATATTTTTATAAAGTTGGTCTTAAAATCCACTTACGTAGGTTCATACCACAAAACATCTAAGGCAATCAGGCACGCAAACGAAATATGTATTTACATACATGTATATACTGTACTTTACTCAGTATACATATTACATAACATATTTTATTTATCCAAGAGAATACCACGATACCAAGATACGTCCCTAATTATCTATACTAGTGTAATGGAAGCGTGATCTAACCTGGTTACTGCGACATGTACATGTAAAGTACATGTTTACAATATCGTAACTCTGCTCAATACACATGAAAACGCCTGATTCAGAGTCCTGACCATGGCAACGCGCTTGACAACGTGTAAGACAACGTGTGCTAAGAAATAAGAGTGTGTATTTAAGTTTTGTGTTTGGAAGCTAGCATTGGTTGCCGTTACAGATTAAAACTAAATATTTATTTCGTCCTCATGACAGTTGTGTTTAATCGCATTTGAGAGTACAGCAGCACAAACGTCAACTATAAGGTAACTTTATTACTTTCACGCACAGTGTACATTTAAAACAAACATAAAAATAAAACACGTAGATCTATGCAGATGTACATTACCTGTACGAATGCCGTTCATCATTGTTTCAGACATAAACATTCAAGTCCGATAAAAAGGTCATTTACCTGAATAATTGACGACTCGGCGAATGCCGAGTTCGTCTACGCGGAGTATCGCCGCGAAGTTACGCTAGTCGTTCGTTCAAGGCCGCTAAAAAGGTCATTTACCTGTATAATTGGCGACTCGGCGAATGCCGAGTTTGTCTACGCGGAGTATCTCGGCGAAATTACGCTAGTCGTTCGTCACGTAGCTGATTTCTACTCGGCGTAGTTTTATCGTCCAAACTCCGCGAAATTACGCGATTTCTGAATTCCTCACTCGGCGTGAAAGAGTAAAGTGTGGGTTTCGCGTGAGCTGTACTGTATATAGGAGAAAACTTTAAAAAATCTTCTTCTCTGAAACCACGAGGCACAGAGCTCTCGGCATCAGCTTATGGGCCTCTACTAAGTTTGTTCAAATGGTGACCCTGAGGTCAAATTTGGCCCTGCCCCGGGGGTCACAGTTTTACATAGACTTATATATATAGGAAAACAATTTAAAAAATCTTCTTCTCTGAAAGTACAAGTTGACAGCCAGAGGTTTAATATTTTGCATTTACTATAAGCTTATGGTCCTTTACCAACTTTGTTCAAATGGTGACCCTGGGGTCACATTTGGCCCTGCCCCAGGGGTCACATGTTTTACATAGACTTACATAGGGAAAAACTTAAAAAATCTTCTTCTCTGAAACTGCAAGAGCCAGAGGTTTAATATTTTACATTTTCTATAAGCTTATGGTCCTCTACCAAGTTTGTTCAAATAGTGACCCTGATGTCAAATTTGGCCCTGCCCCGGGGTCACAGATTTACATAGACGTGTATAGGAAAAACATTAAAACATCATCTTCTCTGAAACTACAAGAGCCAGTGGTTTAATATTTTGCATTTACTATAAGATTATAGTCCTCTACCAAGTTTGTTCAAATGGTGACCCTGGGGTCAAATTTGGCCCCGCCCCGGGGGTCACATTTTTACATATTCTTATATAGGGGGAAAAAAACAAAAAAAAATCTCTGAAACTACAAGAGCCAGAGGTTTAATATTTTGAATTTACTATATGTCTTAGTAATATGGTCCTTTACCAAGTTTGTTCAAATGGTGACTGGGGTCAAATTTGGCCCGCCCCGGGGGTCAAAGTTTTACATAGACTTATATAGGCAAAAATTAAAAAATCTCCTCTGAAACTGCAAGAGCCAGAGGTTTAATAATTTGCATTTACTATAAGCTTATGGTCCTCTACCAAGTTTGTTCAGGGGTCACTTGTTTTACATAGACTTGTTTTGGGAAAAACTTAAAAATCTTCTTCTCTGAAACCACAAGGCACACAGCTCTCATATATTACATGTAGCCCTGGGGTCACATTTGGCCCTGCCCCAGGTATTACACTCTAGCACCTTCATTTTGTATTTGATTTTTACCAAACTTTGTCAGTGTCTTTATATCAATGTTGTTAACACAACAGAGGTCATATTTCTTGAACAATCTTAACCAAACTTGCACAGATTGTATATGACCATAAGATTTCGAAGAAGTTCGATAATGTGCCAGTACTCAGGTGATCGATTTAGGGCCATCTTAGCCCTCTTGTTTATTACATACCTTACTGTTAATGAAGAACAAGAACAAAATGGTACAATTTAAACATATAAGTAGCCTAAGATGCGAATAATTATTTTGTAAATAAATAAATAATATTAAATTAATAAATTACGTTAAATCAGTTTTCTGCCTCGTCTGTTTTTAAAAACCACATCTTTCACTATTTACTATTTATTCCAAGCATTTATTTGAAAGCAATATTTACTGGGCAGTGAAAATTGCAGTTGATATTTCAGCGTTCACCCCATAGCTCTCCACTATGACGTCTTTGTGTTGCTTGATGGCATTGACATCATGTTGCTCGATGACATTGACATTGCAGACAGTTTGTTACTACTGTTTTGATTTTCGAAATCACAGTCATATCCGAATGGGCAGAAATGTCCGTATGTTAAGAAAGTATTAAAACCAATCACGTATTGAAGTTCTTACCATATGTCTTTTATAAAGTGAGATATTTTTTCAGAAGATGAAAATTTATTAACATTTCTTATCACATAACTTACGGTGTGGGAGTGGAATAACACCATTCTATATTTTCGATATACCACTAGTTATATAAGTATGCAAATAAGCTTAGCATGCGCTGTCAAAAGAAATCGATAATGACTATGATCCAATTCCCATGGTTTATGTCGTTTTCGCGTGTTAAAGCGACAGACAAAATGCAAAAAAAGTCGATATGTGAGTTATGTGATGAATAAAATCTAACATTCGTTCTCATTCATTATTGAAATTATTAAACTCGTTAGCAAAAATTTTGCCAACTCGTTTCATAAATTCAATAATGAATGAGTACTCATGTAAGATTCTCTATTTATCTCACTCATATTTGTTTTATGTTATAAAACATCAGACATACAGAGTAATGTATTCTGTAACAGTGTCACTTTGTAGGTGGTCATTTATGATCTATGGTCTCGTATGTTCGTTCATGGTTGTTATGTCTTCTTTGAAGTGGCTTATTGTTGATTTATTTGTGATTTAGTTGCATTGTATGGTTATGAATGTAATATATAACATAAGATCATGTAGGACTCAAAATTGTATCTAAAAATGATCATTTTTGCTTTCAACTATGGCCATACAGATTCAACATCATCTATACAACATTGTAGGTTGTATTGTTTAGCATTGCTGCCTCATAGTGACAAGGGTCAGTGGTTTCCCTCCAGTTCTCCCCTACCACTCTTCCTAAAACACACAGACATTCAGTCTTTCTCAAGGTTTTCCTGTCTTTCTAAGGATCTCTGACCTGTTTTAACATTCACTCTGAGGTTTCTTGACATGGTTTAACCTTCTCTCTGAGTTTCCTGTACATGGTTTAACCTTCTCCTTCGGGTTCCTTGACATGGTTTAACCTTCTCTCTGGGGTTCCTTGACATGGTTTAACATTTTCTCTGAGGTTCCTTTATATGGTTTAACCTTTTCTCTGAGGTTCTTGCACATGGTTTAACTTTCTGTCGCAAATGTTCCTTGAGATGGTTTTCCGTTTTCTCTTTGATGTTCCTGGACAAGGTTTAACTTTCTCCCTCTGATGTTCCTGGACAAGGTTTAACCTTCTCCCTCTGATATTCCTGGACAAGGTTTAACCTTCTCTCTCTGAGGTTCCTGGATATGGTTTAATCTTCTGCTTGAGGTTCCTTGACATGAGTTAACCTTCTCTCTTAGTGATTCCTTGATGTGGTTTAACCTTCTCTTTCTCTCTGAGGTTCCTGGACATGGTTTAATATTATCTCTGGGGTTCATGGACATGGTTTTACCTTCTCACTCAGAGGTTCCTGGACATGGTTGTACCCCCTCTCTCTCACTCTCTCTCTCTCTCTCTCTCTCAGGTTCCTGGATATGGTTTAACATTCTCTCTCTGGGGTTCATGGACATGGTTTAACCTTCTCTCTCTCTCTCTCTGAGGTTCCTGGACATGATTTAACATTCTCTCTCTGGGGCTCATGGACATGGTTTAACCCTCTCTGAGGTTCCTGGCATGGTTTAACATTCTCTCTGAGGTTCCAGCACATGGTTTAACCTTCTCACTCAGAGGTTCCTGGACATGGTTTAACCTCTCTGAGGTTCCTTGACATGGTTTAACCTCTTTGAGGTTCCTTGACATGGTTTAACCTTATATGTACCAAACATCATCTACACTTAAAACTTCATTCATTGTCCAGTATTGGGCTGTAGGGAAAATTGAGCCGTAAATCGCTGTCAGAATAGTAGCGAAACATGTTTACTACAATGGAGGAGTATTTATCGCAACCCATTGTCACCTACCTGACCTCAAACTGTCATTATTTTCATCCAATGTCGTTAACTAGCTGGCTGTCATGTGACACTTTACATGTGTCACCTGCAATCCTATTGGCCAACCAGTTTTCAGGATGTGATCCTATTGGTTGGTTTCTGAAACTGATTCATGGTTGACAAGATGCTGTATGTTTTCGTACCTATTTGCGGTGTTTTTGAAGATTTGTAAAGCTACGATAGATCAATTAGTAAATAATAGAATGTATCAATTTCTTGTATCTAAGTGATTTGTACTCAATACAGTGAAACATATTGTTCTCAAGGCTAAATAGCACGTACAGGTAGGAGCTAATTACAATAAAATACAAGATGTATATTATATGTTTATGAATGATTAATGCCCTAGTTTCACTTTTTTTTACATTAAGAATAATAGGAATGGCTGTGACGTATTTAAAATTTATTTGCTTTTGTTAATTGCTACTTTTAAGTTCTTGTTAATTGTAGATGTTCGCATGTAAGTGCATTTTCCAGAAATTAATGTTTTTAAATCAATAAAAGTGGTAGTAGCTACATGGTACCATTGATAAAGAAATGATCCGGGGTTAATGTTAATATGTTCAAGGTTTTTCGTATATTACCATGGGTATCACATTTGTCTCCACTTCCGGGGTGTAATAATATTAAAGGGACACACGGTGTTTAATAATATTAAAGGGACACACGGCATTCTTGTTGTGTTTATCAGGCATTGAAATTAGCAACTCGATTTATTTATCCAGTATCATTTGGACTTTTAACCTGCTTGCATATAATTAAATAAAATTTAGATTTTTCAGTTTTTCGTCTTAACATTTCTCTACCATAGAGATTAAAAAAAATTATTGGTGCAATATAATCAACATTTAATGCAAAAACAGTTTGATTTAGACCATTCTTATAATTAATATTAATGATTGAACAAATGCAAGTTATGTAAAAAAAACTAACGGGTTGCCGTGAGTTTAAAAAAACAGTCAAGATTGTCGTATGTCCCTTTAAAGTTAAAGAATTATAATAAATGTATATTTTTCAAATTAGCCAATTGGTGGATAAATGGCTGTTCAGGAGGGAATTGTTACAACTACAGTAGGCGGTGATGGTTTTGGGTAATTGTCACATCTCCGATAAAGAAGATGTTAGAATAATGTCTTCATTTGTTCTTTAATATAATAATTATTATATTATTTTAAAAAAGTGAAAATTGATTTCTGTTTAATTTCTTCTTTAAACTTCGGATGTATATGCCTTACGGCAATAACACCCATATATAGAAGTCAAGGTTAAAGTCTTGGTCTAAAATGACATTTTTGGTCACATTACAGTGCCAATATATAAAGGTCATGGTCACAGACATGGTCAGAGTCTGTGATCAAATGTCATTGTTTGGCCACAAAAACTTTACTTCTTGTAACTTTAATTTCTTCATCAGATTTTGAATATCTACACCTACTGACAATTAATAGTCACCCATGTGATCAGACTAATATGTCAAATGAATAACGCATCGTAATTGGTTATACTAGGAAACTAACTTTAAAGGGAGGCTGATGAGGTCAAGGATGAAGTTTCCCATCAGACATGCCTCCGTCAGAGATCAAATCCAAGCAGGGCAGTGTTCTGTAGCTCTAAAGAGCTGAGCTTTGGAGGTCACTACTTATAGGACAAGGGCACTGTCAATGTCATTGTCAAGGTCACTGTTGGGAGTAATATCTGCATTCAATGTTATACGTTCTGGGACAAGAGCAAACGCCACATTCAGGGACAAGGTCAGATGACACATTCTTGGTCAAGGGCAAAAAACACATTCAGGGACAAGGTCAGATGACACATTCTGGGTCAAGGGCAAAAAACACATTCAGGGACAAGTTCAGATGACACATTCTGGGTCAAGGGCAAAAAACACATTCAGGGACAAGGTCAGATGACACATTCTGGGTCAAGGGCAAAACACACATTCTGGGACAAGGGCAGATGACACATTCTGGGTCAAGGGCAAAACACACATTCTGGGACAAGGGCAGATGACACATTCTGGGTCAAGGGCAGAAAAAGACATTCTGGGACAAGGGCAGATGACACGTTCTGGGACAAGGTCAGATGACACATTCTGGGACAAGGGCAGACGACACATTCTGGGACAAGGGTAGATGACACATTCTGGGACAACGACAGACGACACATTCTAAGACAAGGGCAGACAACGAATTCTGGGTCAAGGGCAGACAACACATTCTGGGACAAGGTCAGACGACATTCTGGGACAAGGGCAGACAACACATTCTGGGACAAGGGCAGTCGACACATTCTGAGACAAGGGCAGACGACACATTCTGGGACAAGGGCTGATGACACATTCTGGGACTAGGGCAGACAACACATTCTGGGACAAGGGCAGATGACACATTCTGGGACAAGGGCAGATGACACATTCTGGTACAAGGGCAGATGAAACATTCTAGGACAACGGCAAATGACACATTCTGGGACAAGGGCAGACAACACATTCTAGGAAAATGGCAGATGACACATGTACTCCAGTGAGCACCAGTGTTGTTTATTTTCATCATAGTAAAACAACAATGTGCTTTTCTTGAACTACATTTTCGAAGATGATAGAAACACCATACAACCAATGGAAAACCCCAAATCTATAAACGCGAGACAGTATAAAATGCTTACTGCAGTGACATCATTTTTTTATCAATGCAAAATCTGCAAAGTAGGTTTTATTAAAGAGACATTAACTTGTACATCAAATTTCACCCACTCAAGCTCGGGTAACATTCCAAACAAAATACAACTAACAAGATATAAAAATATCCCAAAATGCATAATTATTTATTTATAAATTGAATAATGACTTTCTCAATAGTTGAACATAAATTACCTGCTATAAAGTGCAAAAGTTTGTAATTATATTGTTATATATGATTTAAAACTGTTTTTGAAGTATTCAAAAAATATAACTGATTGATTTTCTTAGTACAAGATGTTTCTCTCGCTTTTATAAAGAAATAATAAAGACATACAAGATGTTGTAGAGAAAAACATCCATCTAAATCTTACCGGTAGTGTATCTACAACAATTGCTGTTCGTTTAATTTTTATGTCACCTGTGTAGCATGGCCGACACTTAGAGAGATCACTTTGTCACGTTGTCCGTCGTCTGTCGTCCGTCGTCCGTCGTCGTCCGTCACACTTTAACCTGCAACCTAACATTGGCCATAACTTGGAAAGTGTTTGACCTATGTTCATGAAACTTCATACACATCTTCATCTTATCTCAAGGGAGTTTGTTAAACATGTCCAACAACTTCGACATTCATTTTGGCAGAGTTATGCCCCTTTTCATAAAACTTTAACCTGCAACCTAACCAAGCTGAAATAAGGACATGGCAGGCGACACAAGTGTTCCAGGAAACACCCTTCTAGTTACTATTTATTTCTGAGTAGGAATTGTTTTCCCATCTATTTATTCAGATGGGAAATTCTACTTTTTTGTCACTTGTTGAGCATGGCAGACACACATGAATCACTTTTCCTAGCATTGGGAGCAGAGTTTAACCTGCAACCTTACCTGCTTAATGACTTGCAAACTATTTGATACATTGTCATGCAACATTCATATAGTATTAAAGACTTCATTCCTGGGGTTAAATGGCAATCTTGCAGTATTTATTAAGCATTGAAATTAGCATCATGTTTATTAATCCAGTATACGTAATACGTTTGTTTGAATGGTGTTTTACGTCTTTTTTAGCACATGTTAGGCCATACATGACGGTCGTTTCTTTGTTACAAGAATGCAAGATATTTAGAAAAGCTATAAAGGGACACCGCGAGTTTTAAATAAGTTAATTTTGCCATTTGTCTATTTAAGAATACAGTCTGTACAGGAGTATTAACATGAGAATTGACCTAATAACCCGCTACATACATATAATGGACTTTCTTTCTTTGAATTAAGACCATTCCATTTATGTGACAAAGGGGGAAAATGACTGATCAGCAGCCAGACATTGTAAACCTTGATCAGCGTGGAGGCTGATCGGGGTTTACAATGGATGCAAAGGCTATCATAGTCGTGCTTAGCAGGTTAAGGGTTAATATAACACAGTATGAACCACATGACATCATTCATCTCTAAAAAGGAAATTGTAAATAATTAAGTTATATTAAAGGAACACACAGCATTCTTGAAGTTTTTATCGAACATTAATTTATTTTGATTCAACATTAAACATGGCCACCAACGGCCATCTTTGTTTACATAGAGTTATAGAATAAAAGCTTGTAGCGACTACTTCTCTGAAACTACTTGACGGATTTTCATGAAACTACACAGGAATGTTCCTCTTAATGTCTAATTGATCCCGGCAAAATTTTAGTTTAGGTCGGCCGGAAATTCAAGATGGCCTCCACGGCTAAAAATTGATTTTTAAAACAAGTTTGTAGCGACTACTAAGTGATATTGATATGGGACTTTTTCCAAAATGATCAGCATGACCTTGTCGAAAATCGTTTTGATTCAACATTAAACATTGTTCGGCATCTTTTTTTACATAGAGTTATATAGTAAAACATTGTAGCGACTACTCCTCTGAAACTATCTGACGGATTTTCATGAAACGTCACAGGAATGTTGCTCTTGATGTCTAGTTGATCCTAGCAAAATTTCGGGTCGGCCGGAAATTTCAGATAGATTTTTTAAAAACAAGTTTGTAGCGACTAATTCTTGAAAACTATAATTGATATGGAACTTTTTCTAAAATGATCAGCATGACATGATGTTAATCCTTGTCAAAAATTACTTTGATTTGAAATTAAACATGGCCACCAGTGGCCATCTTTGTTTACATAGTTTGTATAGTAAACATTTGTAGCGACTACTCCTATGAAACTACTGGACGGATTTTCGTGAAACTTCACAGGAATGTTGCTCTTGATGTCTAGTTGATCCTAGCAAAATTTCAGGTCGGCCTGAAATTCAAGATGGGCGCCACGGCTAAAACTAGATATTTTAAAAAAAGTTTGTAGCAATTTCTTCTTGAAAACTGTAAGTCATATTGATATGGGACTTTTTCTAAAATGATCAGCATGACATGATGTTAATCCTTGTCAAAAATTGTTTTGTTTGACATTAAACATTGCCACCAGTGGCCATCTTTGTTTACATAGAGTTATATAGTAAAACTTATAGCGACTACTCCTCTGAAACTACTTGACAGATTTTTATGAAACTTCACAGGAATGCTGATCTAGCTATCAAAACTTATTAGTAGAGCTTCAAGGTTATTGACCTCTTGTTTCACCTTATTCTGCCACAGGTTTATATATATTTCCCCTTAACCCGCTAAGCACGACTATAATAGCCTTTGCGTCCATTGTAAACTCAGATCAGCCTGCGAGTAACTACTTTTTACAATGTTTTACAATGTCCATCTGCTTATCAGTCATTTTCCCCAAAACACCCCTTTGTCACATAAATGAAATGTTCTTAATTCAAGCAGTCCATTATATATATGTAGCGGGTTAAGGGTTAATGATTGAACTAATGCAAGTTATGTGAGTTTTTGAAAAATTGAGATTGTCGCATGTTCCTTTAAATGGTAGAGGCCTGTTTTTGTTCGGTTTAGACTAATTTATTTACTTAACAACACTACAATATATTTATGTTCTAAATAACAGGATGATAACAAGAAAGAACAACTTTGTGTAGCGTCTTACCCAAGTATTTATTTCAGAGCATCCACAGGCCCTCAAGAGAACTCTTGTTTAATCAAATTGAATTCTCAAAATAATTTATTGGCACTCCCAAAAATTAAGGTACAGTAGAACTAGATATTACCACCATAAATAAAACAGTGTGGCTTTCACAACAGTGTAATGATCTGGTATGTTTTTTATGTTTTTTATCAAAAGCAAAATCTTGAAACAATGTTTCATAAAAGAAAGTCATGCATCACATCAGATTCACCCACTCGATCTTGGGTAATGACCTTTAAAGGGACACATGGCAGTCTTCAAGTTTTTGTCAAGCATTAAAATTAGCGTCTTGTTAATCCAGTATTATTTTAACTAAAAACTTGCTTGCATATATTAAATAAAATGTTTATTGAAGTTTTTCAAATGTAAAGCTTTTCACACAAACTCCTCCTACATCCCTATGCAGAGTATTTGCGCATATTGTGGGTGTTTCCCCCTCACCCCACCACCATCCCTCCTTCCCTCGAGAATACTCTCTAATTTAGAGCTGAGTACTGAAAACTTATAATTTAACATGGATAACCTGAGTACTGAATACTATTTTAACTCAGGCAGGCCCTGGGTACTGAATACTCTCTTAAATTGCCCTGAATACTGCGTACCAAAAGGGTGAAAACAGCGCCGTATTGACAGGATGCCACAATATTCTGGACTTCTAAATAATTTGTTTGTATCATGTTTTACGTCATTTTCAACACATGTAAGGTTATATATGACGGTTGATTTTTTTTGTGGTGGAGGCAGACCACCCACTTTTCCTGGATAGAGCCAGTACTGTACACCTCCCGCCATCCCTAAGAGACAACACTTCTTCACTTATAACTCGAGCTCCCAGTGGGATTCAAACCCGCAGTCGTGAGAGGCGAAGATTTACAAAGCAACGTTTCAAAATACTACTATATATTGCACATTAGAAGACTGACAATCGGGTACACTCAACTCCTACAATTTTCATCAGATTTGAACTAACCTTGCAGTAATGCTTCACTATGAAAGTATCTTTCGTATATTTCAACGTCTCCGTGGCCGAATGGTTAACGATGTTGCGTTGTAAACCTTCGCCTCTCACCGCTGCGGGTTCGAATCCCACTGGGAGCTCGACTTGTAAGTGAGGAAGTTTCGATTTTTACGGGTGGCGGGAGGTGTACAGTACTGGTTCTACCCAGGAAAAGTGGGTGGTCAGCCTCCACCATAAAAAATAGACCGTCATGTGTAATCTTAACATGTGTTGAAAATGGCGTAAAACACCATCATGACCATGACCTTTAGCATATTTTCAGGATTTTCATTTTCATTGTTCTGCCACAGAGCTATGGCCATTTATTCGGGGAGCATCCATCGGTTATACCGATTTCTTGTTTATTATATTCAGAGCTCAACAAAAATAGTTATTGGCCTATTGAACGAAATCCATGAGCCATCTCAATGCTTTGCTAAAATTATGATACCCCGGTAGTTATGAAAATCTCACTCATGTCATAAGTAAACCTTATTTAATAAATCATTTATATAATTCTTATTCAGTTCAAATCATAAACTCAGATTTCCATCTTCCTCACCTGTGAGACATTTGTTTTGTTTTATATGGAAAATCAACACTGTTTATTGCCTTCATTATATGCAATTGGAAATATAAGATCTGGTAAGTTATAAAGGCAAATAAATCTCCAATAACAAGTTGTACAAAAGTATGGGCTTGGTTACTTATATTGCCTGGTCGCTGAATGGCAGGAAAGTGTTGATATGGTTACCATTACCTGTGTATGCGCTTGGTTACCATGACTTGGTCACTGAATCATAGGAACATGTTAGCTTGCAATTGGTTACCATTACCTGGGTTGGCTTGGTTACCATAACCTGTATTGGCTTGGTTACCATTACCTGGTCACTGAATGGTAGAAATGTGTCGGCACAGTTACCATTACCTGGTCACTGAATGGTAGGAAAGTGTTGTCTTGGTAACTATTACCTGATCATTGCATGGTAGAAAAGTATTTGCTTTGTAAACCATTATCTTTTCACTGAATGATAGGAAAGTGTAGACTTGGTAACCATTACCTGGTCACTGAATGGTAGGAAAGTGTTGTCTTGGTAACCATTACCTGGTCACTGAATGATAGGAAAGTGTTGGCTTGGTTACCATTACCTGGTCACTGAATGGTAGGAAAGTGTTGTCTTGGTAACCATTACCTGGTCACTGAATGATAGGAAAGTGTTGGCTTGGTAACCATTACCTGGTCACTGAATGGTAGGAAAGTGTTGTCTTGGTAACCATTACCTGGTCACTGAATGATAGGAAAGTGTTGGCTTGGTTACCATTACCTGGTCACTGAATGATAGGAAAGTGTTGTCTTGGTTACCATTACCTGGTCACTGAGTGGTATGAAAGTGTTGTCTTGGTTACCATTACCTGGTCACTGAATGGTAGGAAAGTGTTGTCTTTGTGACCATTACCTGGTCACTGAATGTTAGGAGTATGTTGGGTTGATTGCCTATATTTTCACACATGTGTACTGATACAGTGTATGTGATCTTATTATTCCCCCGCTTTCACAAAGTGAAGTGTGGTCTATATAGGAATCATGTTTCTGTAACGCCGCATCCCGTCACGTCATATCCCGTCACGTCACATCCCGTCGCGTCACGTAACATTTTTTGTCCCGTTGCGTCCCGTAACACATTTTTAATACTTGAATATCTCAACACTTCTGAATGGGTTGTACCCAAACTTCATATATTCATAGCAGCTGATGACCTTATGTCCTACATCACCCATCATTGATTGCCTAATTTATTACAGAATTATGGCCCTTTGTTTGACTTAGAATTTTCCACTCTAATATTGTATAATGACCGGTTAATACATTTTTTCTCAAACATTTTCGAATTGATTGTTCCCAAACTTCATGTACACATAACAACTGATGACCTTATGTCCCTCTACATCACCCATCATTGATTGCCTAATTTATTACAGAATTATGGCCCTTTATTTGACATACTCTTTTTCACTCTATAATGAACTTCATGTGGCTTTCACTTTAAAACTGTTCACGGATTGTTATTAACACTTGACATACAATTCACATATGATGATATGATGTGTCTCTGCATGAATGTTTTTTTCGATTCTGCAATTTTTTTTTACCGAATTATGGACCTTTGTTTTATTTAGAGTTTTTTCATTAAAAAATTAACAGATATTTTAGGCATTTATTATTCTTGATTTTGCCTATCATCATGGACTATAGCAAAAATGCGGGGGTATTCATCCCCTTCAGTGATATTTCTAGTTCACTATGGTATTAGAAATAGAACTATTTTTAAATATTTCCTTTATTTAATAATGTTCGTCATGTTGTCCTATATTTTAAGAAGTTGTTGGTGTAGCGAGTGTCATCTGTGTCAGTTGTTGAACTTCTAATTTAACAAAATGCAATCTATATAATGCTCCTACACCCAACTGTTCAGTTAGTATAAATATGCCCAGTGGATCTTCTTCTCCGTAACAGTGTTAGGAATGGGGCTTTTATGTTAACTGTATCAGTAAAGTAGGGCATATTAAATACACAGGTAGATAAACCTTTATTTTTATGTCATTTATTTTTACATTTATTTGAAAATGTAACTGGAACTCCTTTTATAACAACAATTTACTATCGTATTGTGTTTTAGTTAAGTTACACAAAAATTGTTTTCATATAAGAATTAGTCCTCATCTTCTATTTAATTATGTGCAAGCAGGTTTCAAGTTAAAATGACACTGGATTAATAATTTGAGACGCTAATTTTACTGCTTAATAAAAACTTAAAAATTGCCATGTGTCCCTTTAATATGGTGCATGCAGTGTATCGCTAAAAAAGTAGAGGCATATTAAATTCACAGATAGATAAATTTTATGTCATTTATTTTTACTTTATTTTAAAACCTATGACTAGGGACTCCATTTATAACGTTAGTACAACAATTTACTGTCATATTGTGTTTCAGTTAACGTACACAAAAAAACCAATTGTTTTCATATAAAAAAATCCTCATCTTGCATCAATAGAAAATAATAATTCAGGGATGATATTTTTGCTCGAGGCGCAGAGTCAAAAGCCGCACAATTTTTGATAGTTTCATTGTGGGGTATATATGTGCGTTCTGAATCATTGACGTGTAAAGCTTTTTCTTTGAGCAAATCTATAAGTCATCGAGGCAGAAAGCTGATTTCACATCTTCTTTTAATTTTCGTCGTTTTAAGATGTGATTTTAAGTGGATTTTGCATTACTAATCATTCATTTCCCTTTATGAGTAAAAAGAAAGATATTAAAATTGATTATTTCGATAAATTAAGCTGGTACGTCTGAGTGCAAAGTAACATCTGATGAAGTTGTTCTATACATTATTATAAAGCATTAAGGTAGTTTCATTCTATAATGATGTTGTATGTTTATATTGATAATGGAGGGTGGCGAGACTAACAAGGTTTTTTTAATGTTTGATAACTTAATTCATTAGCTTGTAAAATTAAGCTGTCACCGGCTTATCGGAAACAGACATCTAGTTTTCACCTGCTTAAAGGGACACATGGCAATCTTGATTTTTTTAAACCTTGCGGCGTCCGTTAGTTTTTCTTCATTACTTGCATTTGTTTAATCATTCATATTAATAACAGGAATAGTTTAAAGCAAATTTTTTTGCATATTAGTAACTGTTGATTATACTGCACCAATAATATAGATAAACATAATGGTAGAATAAGACGAAAAGAGGGAAACCCAAAATTCTATTTTAATTATAGGCAAGCATGTTTAAAGCCCCAGCTGCCATATAAAAGCCAGAAGATGGCGCTGGGGCAGGTTTCTGTATAAATTATGCATGTTTCACATCAGAGGTCCCTTTTTTTAAAATTTTGAATAAACTACTGTAAACACATTTAAACATGTTAAATCAATTAGTGTAATTATTTTTTGAAACAATCATTTGCATTGTATAGTTTCAAAAAACAATTTAAACCAAATGTCAAACAATTTGAATTTGCAAGGAGGAGCCTATGAGGTTATGACCCTTGCTAATACAGAATGTAAACATTTCATAGTGGCTGTGTTTATCAACAAGGTTTACCACCACTAAATACATGTAAGCCTCCGAGGTGTAGTCGAATGTAGTTCCTATAATAAAAAGTAATCCCCCCGGTTTTGATGAAAACGGGCATTATAAGTAAGGGAAAACTGCCCATTTCTATTCCATTTTGTGGTTGTATTTATAAGAAGCATATTAATAAGTTTTAGTGGATCACTGATGGAACATTTTCGAAATTTCGACTCTATGCTTACACTTCAATGAAAACAGATGTACCCTTGACCTGTTTAGTAAACAAACAAGAACTTTCTTACATGTCTTGTGACCCACCTTTTCTGGTGATTTTTCAAGAGCAAAAATAGTTTTCTATATGAACATTACACTGCTGCATTATCCATACTTGAGTTGAATTTGCAGCAAATTATTAATATGTGGCACTTTAACACTGGTGTCTATGGGGAAAATAATTTAGTGGTATAATACCACAAGGGTGCTGCAGCATCAGAAGGCTTCTCTGTATTATCATCAAAACCAGACAATGTAATGCATCAAAATTTAAAGCGTGTTGTTAACAGACCTTCAAAAAGGCGCCAAAATCTTGATTTTGTGTGGTTAAAACTATGGGAAAAGTTTCAATGTTCATTTGTGAAACAGTATTGTAATAGAGTCGGCTGCTTCAGCATGTGTAGGACAATTTTCACAACAGCTATTTTAGTTGACAGACAGGCTGTGTGCAGCAGTGGTAATTTGAGGCCCCTTCTGCAAATATGTACTACTCCGGCAGTAAATATTGGGGGTTTAAAGTCAAAATGCTACTGGATATATGAAATGTGACATTATTTTCAGTGCTTGATAAACACTTCAAGATTGCCGTGTGTCCCTTTAAAGGGATGGGAGACGGTCTTAATAAATTGTGGATGTGTGCAAAGATATAAATTGAACCAAGTAATGTACGTCAATATCATAAAAAAAGGTCCACGCACGCTTACTATTGTTTGGGGCACTTGTTTCAGCCAAAGGTTTTTCTGAAGTAATTTGGGCAATTTTAACAATATTTTCATCAGCTATATATCATTAGAACTGGCATTTTTAGTGGTATATAAAACTACTTTTGAAAATCGGTTGAGAAATAAATATTTTACAGCCAAAATGATTTTTTGGTGGGACTTTTCCTACGTAAATTCCTTGTTGGTGGGACAGCAGAAAATTAAGAAATTTCAAATAACTTTAGTTAGCCTTCATATTTTGCTATAAAGCTTTCAGGGTGTCTTAATTTAAAACAATTTAAAAACATTTTTGAATAAAAATTCTAATAAATAATGTTTTTCAAATTTTTCATGCAGCAGAATTTTGCGTTGAAAATGACCCATCAAAAACAGCTTTCGCACATGAAGTTTTTATTTCTCATCCGATTTTGAAAAGTAAGGTATTTTTATTTACCACTAAAAATGTCTGTTTCACTGATATACCACTTATTTGGGTAGTAGATGAATTTTGTCTTAAAAGTCCAAAAAACCTTTGGCTGAAACAAGCGCCCCAAACAATAGGGCCTTTTGACATTTGGTTTTATTATTGTTAAGGAAAATAATTTGGTCTGAAAAACTCGGCAGCTCGCCAAGTTTATATTTGCACAGGAGGCTGATAATGCGGCTTTTAGAAGTACTTGTTTTGATATTTTTTCAAATTGTTTAATTATCCAGGCAAATAATTCCATAATTGAAATAAGCAATTTATTAAAAAGATACTAAATTACTAAGCAATATCTTGGGGAAAATTCTAAGTTAACCAGTCTTTCAAAATTGGAAATAATTGTTCTAAAAATAACACTTGCTTATAAAGGGACACTCAGTTTGGGTCCAGTCCCTTTAATACACATATATATTTATCTTTTCATTTAACATTATAAATGAATTAATCTCTAAATTATGGAAGTTTTTATATGGTATAAAAAAACACACACTTAAGTTGACTGTTTTGATGGCAGTAAAAGTCGTAAAACTAAATAAAAACAATTACTGTGCTTCCGAGCCCATCAAACCGAAAATGAATTTTATTTGAATTATTTTAACATTAATTAATTAACGGGTCTTAATTGTTTCTTTTTTATCGCTAGGGTGGGTGCATGTGTCACTCTGCATTGTTCTTCCGTCATTGGAATGACAACGGGCTATTATAGTCACTCTACACGCAGATTGCACGTGTGACATAAATGATATTCACTCTACACGCAGAATGAGTTGTCAACATAAATGATGGCCTTAATATTCACTGGCACTAACTAGAATTAATGGTACAGTTTTCCCCCCATATATATATACATATGCAGTGAAATAATTAATAGAATGTCTGCAAGATGAATTAACTAATTAATTAAAGTGATACTAAAATATAATGTGAATAATTAATAAGTGGATGCTATTTAAAGTTTCCTCGATGTTTTGATATGTAATGTTGTTGTTAAGTGTTTGTTCTGTACAATGTATAGTTAGGATGCTAAGTGTTTGTTCTGTACAATGTGTAGTTTAGGTTACAACGTGTTTGTTCTATACAATGTATTGTTTAGGATTCCAAGTGTTTGTTCTGTACAATGTATTGTTTAGGAAGCCTAGTGTTTGTTCTGTGCAATGTATAGTTTAGGATGCCAAGTGTTTGTTCTGTGCAATGTATAGTTTAGGAATCCAAGTGTTTGTTCTGTACAATGTATAGTTTAGGATTCCAAGTGTTTGATCTGTACAATGTGTAGTTTAGGTTACCATGTGTTTGTTCTGTTCAATGTATAGTTTAGGTTACCACGTGTTTGTTCTGTGCAATGTATAGTTTAGGATTCCAAGTGTTTGTTCTGTACAATGTGTTGTTTAGGAAGCCAAGTGTTTGTTCTGTACAATGTATTGTTTAGGATTCCAAGTTTTTGTTCTGTACAATGTGTAGTTTAGGTTACCACGTGTTTGTTCTGTACAATGTATAATTTAGGTTACCACGTGTTTGTTCTGTGCAATGTATAGTTTAGGATTCCAAGTGTTTGTTCTGTACAATGTATAGTTTAGGAAGCCAAGTGTTTGTTCTGTACAATGTGTAGTTTAGGGTACAAAGTCTTTGTTCTGTACAATGTATAGTTTAGGAAGCCAAGTGTTTGTTCTGTACAATGTATAGTTTAGGATTCTAAGTGTTTGTTCTGTACAATGTATAGTTTAGGATACAAAATCTTTGTTCTGTACAATGTATAGTTTAGGAAGCCAAGTGTTTGTTCTGTACAATGTATAGTTTAGGAAGCCAAGTGTTTGTTCTGTACAATATATAGTTTAGGATGCCAGGTGTTTGTTCTGTACAATGTGTAGTTTAGGAAGCCTAGTGTATGTTCTGTACAATGTATAGTTTAGGAAGCCAAGTGTTTGTTCTGTACAATGTATAGTTTAGGATATGAAGTGTTTGTTCTGTACAATGTATAGTTTAGGAAGCCAATTGTTTTTTCTGTACAATGTATAGTTTAGGATGCAAAGTGTTTGTTCTGTACAATGTATAGTTTTGGAAGCCAAATGTTTGTCCTGTACAATGTGTAGTTTAGGTTACCAAGTGTTTGTTCTGTATAATGTATAGTTTAGGAAGCCAAGTGTTTGTTCTCTACCATGTATAGTTTAGGATATGAAGTGTTTGTTCTGTACAATGTATAGTTTAGGAAGCCAAGTGTTTGTTCTGTACAATGTATAGTTTAGGATGCAAAGTCTTTGTTCTGTACAATGTATAGTTTAGGAAGCCAAGTGTTTGTTCTGTACAATATATAGTTTAGGATTCCAAGTGTTTATTCTGTACAATGTATAGTTTAGGAAGCCAAGTGTTTGTTCTGTACAATGTATAGTTTTGGAAGCCAAGTGTTTGTTCTGTACAATGTATAGTTTAGGAAGCCAAGTGTTTGTTCTGTACAATGTATAGTTTAGGAAGCCAAGTGTTTGTTCTTTACAAAGTCTAGTTTAGTAGGGTAAAAGTAAGTCACAGAACCCCTCATACCACCTCCTTTCCCGCCAATTTTTTTCCCGCCATTTGTTTTTCCCACCAATTTTTTTTTTTTTTTTTTTTTTAACGCATTTGCCGCATTTATTTTTCCTGCCATTTTTTTTGGGGCGCTTTTCTTTGGGGCGCTTTTTGCATTGAATGGATTGGACGTTTCCATTATATTTCGGTATGACATCACTCAATATAAGACGTAGTTCTGTACTGGGATACCTCACTTATTGAACCAACATGGACACCACTCAAAAGGAAGAGTTGTTGAGGGATTATTATTTTAATCCAAAAGATGTCGCTTCTTTTTCAGGAGCGCAGAAGTTGTTTAAAGTGCTTGAAAAGAAGCATCCCGGACAGTTCACATTGTGTTTCATTAAACAATGGTTGAATAATCAAGATTCCTATTCTATTCAAAAGCAAGAAAAATGGCGGGAAAAAAAATGCGGCAAATGCGTGTTAAAAAAAATATTTAAAAAATCAAAATTGGCGGGGGAAAAAAAATGGCGGGAAAGGAGGTGGTATGAGGGGTTCTGTGCCCTTACTTTTGCCCTACTGATGCCAAGTGTTTGTTCTTTACAATGTTTAGTTTAGGTTTCCAAGTGGTGTGTATAGTTTAGGATACTAAGTGTTTGTTCTGTACAATGTGTAGTTTAGGTTGCCAAGTGGTGTGTATAGTTTAGGATACTCAGTGTTTCTTCTGTATAAAGTGTAGTTTATTAGTGATGTGAAATTTTGTCAAAGGACAAGGTATGATAAGGGGGTATTTTGGCCCCCAATATATTCAAAATGCAAAAAAATAATATTTACATATAATCTGTTGTGCATATTGAAGTAAATTGATCATATTCTACCTTCAAAATATATTTTTATTTATTTTATTTATCTAGAAGATTTAATATGGTCTCAAAAAATGGTATTTTTGGTAATTTTGTTATGTTTTGTAGATTTTGGACCTTTCTGGGCAAGATTTTGATCCTAAAAATATAGAGCGCACCTCCGAGCACACACAGTTTTTTGGCTGATGATGCATCCCTATCAAGTACCTGTTTCAACAGAAAATCAGCTGTGCTCGAGGGTGCGCTCTGTATTTCCAAGACCAAAAACTGATCGAAAACTGCTGAAAATGAACAAAAATATCATTTTTTGAAAGAAAATGCCTTGTTTGTGGGGCTCTTATTTAGAGCCTTTAAACGTACTTGTAATGAGTTTTAATATTGATTCAGTTCATTTGTAGCTAAATTAGATGTTCAAAACTTGTGCATTAAAACTTTCAATATTGGGGGCCATTTTTTTCCCTTATCATACCTAGTCCTTTGGCCATTTGGTTACCCAGAGGGGCACCTGGGTCTTCCTGCTCCAATGGAACCTGAGAAGTTGCCAGATGACCTTAGTTTTTGGTGCGACTATAATCCAGTTCCAATTCCACTTGTCTTTTAAACTAAATTCTAACACGACCTGCACAGTCTTTCATATACACAAAGAAGAGAGACAACTGTATGTTATTCTATGATAAAATACGCCTGTTCCATTAATTCCTCGCGTATATTTCATCTGTTGGAAGCGCCACGTTACATGACGTCACTTGGTAAAATTATATACGTCACGAAGACGAACTTGACAGTAATTTAAATGAACTGTTAATTACAACAAACTTGCCATGCTCCCAAACCTTGCATACACCAGATATAAGCCCATCATATACATCAGTACATATAACATTAATAAGCATCTTGAACAAGCTGAGACCGTTTGACGTCATACAGCGCAAGCTATATAAAGTAAGCAATGACTTAATTGTCAGTCACGTGACTACTAGTGTAATTAAACATACTGTACCGCGCAGAACTTTGCATACGGGGACGCCCAATGGAACAGCCTGTAAACATAGCAGCCGTACTGCCTTGACCTCCGAGGTAATATATGCCCCCACAATAATGTAAACAATGGGGTTATTGTTGTGTTAGAATCAAAACAATAAATACATACCTGTATTTCATCTGTGAATAAAATACAGTTGGGATTTTGGATGCGAGTAATTAAATCACGAGAGCTTAAATCACTTAATTTCAAGTTCTTATATAATTGTGATGATTTATTACTTAAGTGACAAAACCCTTTCAACACAAAACTTTGTGACAATGTAAACAACTATTTAATGGTTAACAGATTTATAGTCTTAAGTTGCCACTAATTAATTATTGATTTCCAATTAACTGACATGATAACGATAATGACTTCTTCTAATCTTACATATCTTTGGCATAGTTCACAGAGATTTTCTGGGTTATGTTTGTAAAAAATATCATTAGAACAGCTTTCATTAATTGTTAATCCATGATTTATGACATCGTGCCTTGAAGTCAAATGATGAGCCTTATCATTTTAAAAGTGCTGTATTTCCTGTAATAATAAAAACCACCTATAATAGAAGCACCCTGCCCCACTTTTGAACTTAAAAATTAGACATCTTTTTCTCTCTTTTTTCAAAACAACAAAAAATGTCTTTTAAATATGATAAGAGCTCCCCCTTTGCATTTTGCACAGCTCCTGGGCACTACTATAATGGGAAATTCTGTACATCGTTTTGCACAGCTCCTCAGGGCACTACTATAATGGGAAATACTGTACATCATTTTGCACACCTCCTGGACACTACTATAATGGGAAATACTGTACATCATTTTGCACAGCTCCTGGGCACTACTACAATGGGAAATACTGTACATCATTTTGCAGAGCTCCTGGACACTACTATAATGGGAAATACTGTACATCATTTTGCACAGCTCCTGGGCACTACCATAATGGGAAATTCTGTACATCATTTTGCACAGCTCCTGGACACTACTATAAAGGGAAATACTGTACATCATTTTGCACAGCTCATGGACACTACTATAAAGGGAAATACTGTACATCATTTTGCACAGCTCCTGGGCACTAATATAATGGGAAATACTGTACATCATTTTGCACAGCTCCTGGGCACTACTATAATGGGAAATACTGTACATCAAATTGCACAGCTCCTGGGCACTACTATAATGAGAAAAACTGTACAACATTTTGAGAAAAACTGGCAAGAGATTTTCAGAATCAGGAAAACAAATGTATGTGATTTAGACTATTCTGTCTATAGCTATACAGTCATAACTGTGCTATAGAACACCTATATTAAGGGACCAAATGCTTTAACCCTTAACCCCCTAAGCACGACTATAACAGCCTTGGGTCCATTGTAAACCCAGATCAGCCTGCGATTAACCTTTCGATCTGGAGTCCATACTCTACCACAAGAAAACACTCCATATGAGTTATAAGACTTAGAACTAAGCAGTGTGGATTAAGCACCTTTCTCAAGGATGAATATTGTGGCCATGACAAGGATCAACCCCACACCTTTCGATCTGGAGTCCCACGCTCTACCACTAGACAACACACTCCGCATGAGTTATAGGCTTAGCCTGACCTTGAAACATCATACTTACGACTCAATGCAAAACTACTGCATCTCGTTCTTTATTTATATACAATTAAAACAGTTTCACATTCGCACCTCGATACAAAGGCAGTGAGGTCAGTTGACCATTACATGGGGTGCAAAACATATAGTTGATGTAGCTGTATGTGGACAGAAACTGTTAAAAAACATGGCTATTAACATAAACTTTCTATTTTTCTAACCCCATTTGACAGCTCCAGGCCCCATATCTCCCTGTCTGCTTGTTTTTCTCTATTCACAGATTACTTTTTTGACTAGTTCAGTGTCTCAGGTACGCTGCTAATTGACTGGTTTATGATGGCGCTGTCAAAAATGTATTCCTGTGACCTACGATGGAAAAAAGTATGACAGTAATGGACGTTAAAAAGCACAAGTCATTCGGATGAATATACAATGTTTGTATGGATGTCTTCTTGGTATTATACCTATTTAGACAGGGTTGTACTTTTAATGTTTGTGCGAAGGAGGGTTTTACTGTTTTATGTCTTTCTTGTGGTAACGGGCAAGGCAATGAACATAAAGTCTAGATGGTTATTTGCATTCCAGGAAAAACACAAATGTTTGCGCATTTGCTCTATGTATGCACATTTGCTCTAAATGTATCAGAAAAAAATTAATAAACACATATCAGATTCATTAAATTGACATGCAGCAATCTTGATCTTAAAGCATTAAAATTAACACCACGATTTATTAATCCATTATTAAATCTGCTTGCATATAATTAAAAAAAATACAGCACCTTACACCAGGCTTGGCTGTTTAGATGTCATTAGGTGTCTCTATTCTAAAAAGTCATAATTTTATATATTTTAAGTCATGCTCTGAAGCCAGTGTACATCCTCAAAAATAGACTGGCGACACTATTAAAAAAAATGTTGATTATTAATTCATTTATTAAATTATTATCCAACGAGTAACTAGTCTTAGATGTCATCTGATCATGCAGGGATAAAGGGACCACCTCTGACTTTTAATAAAAACAAAGGTGAAATGGCAAAGTCATTGTTTCTCTGTCATCCGTGAGATAAACTTGTATCAATCCAAATTGATAACGATGGACAACTTTGTAACAATGGGTGATAAAAAATAGCCTTAAGTCAAAAATAATCTTTCTCATTCCTCGTGCTCACCAAACCTTTATTAAAATTAAACGGTTCGCATTTCGAGAGTTGAATGCAAAACCGTTGTTACTATGTATAAATAAAGAACAATTAGAACAGTTTAGCAATGAGCGCTTGATTTGAACATAAGGCATGTCTAATTTATTATTATTTCATATTTGTATGTAGGTTTGTTTAATTGATAATAATTGATCAAATAACTCTCTTTGGTATTATTTCATATTTATTTTGTCATAAAAGAATAGCTGTGTGATTATGATGATTTGGGCAATCTTTTACGGTTTTAATGTGTCTTGAACATGAAATCAATTAGACTTTTGCCAGCAGGCATTGGCAACAGTTTTAGTTCGCAATTGTGCTGAATATTTACAGCTATTTAATGAGAATTGGTTGATTTTTATACGTTTGATTTTTTCACCTTTCGTTTATGGCATTCGAAAAGTGTCATTGTGTGCAGTTAAGTGTGAGCAGTGACAAGATATTGCTCAAATAACTAGTGATTTCATTGCTTTTTCCAGACAAATACAATAACAGTAAATATTAACTAGACACATTAAAATGTTTTAATTTTTCCTGTAAATGTCTCTATTAATAGAACAATTTACTCAGAGCGCTTGTGAAATGTCACACTAAAAAATAAATAAATCTAAATTTGTCATAATATATAAAATACTTACCGTATTGTTTTGGTCTGGAATGTTAAGTTTTGAAAATCAGCTTAGAGATAAACATTTACAGTCAAAAAGCTTTTTTTTTTTTTGATAGGGTTTTTCTGATTTAAATTAACTCCTTATTGCTGGGATGTTTAGGGTCTCCTAATTTACATTCACCCTGTACATTAAAACCATTGAAAGTTCTAAAAAAAAAAAACGTTTGATGCAGCAGAATTTTGCATTGAAAATACCCTATTAGTCCAAAAACAAACTTTACACGTTAATTTTTTTATTTCTCAACTGATTTTGAAATGTACGGTTTTATTTAGCACTGAAAATGTCTGTCTAACTGATATATAACTTAGTTTGGTAGTCAAACTTTATCTGAAAAGTCCAAAAGCCCTTTGGCTGGCTCATGTGGTTCTGTGGGCCTTGTTTGGTTCCAGGGCAAAGAATAGGGCCACTGCAGATCCCGTTGGAGGGGTAGGCAGATGGGTTACTAAGAACCCCACCAAATTCATGTTCATTTTATTATTTTTTGTTCATGCTCATTTAAGGTCTTCATCATGACCCCTGCATTATGTTTCAGGTGCCATCTCGCTCAAATCACTAGAGCAGTGGCAGAAAAACAATAAACATGGCTCCAGCATAAACAATAGAATTTGCAGCAACTGAAAAGGTTCTAGGCCCATTCTCCATATTTTATCTAGATAAACATGGAGGATGAGCCTGGCATGTTCATTCCTTTTAGGCGCCATATAACCTTTCATGGTTAGTGCGCCTTAAAACCCCAATTCAGTTGGCTGAAACAAGTGCCCCAAACAATAGAACAAGAGCCCACTAACAATAATGATTAAACATATGTAAAAGGAGTTATTCCATTGGTGCTTTAAGGAATCAAAGAAAACACAAGTCGGATGGCAGAATTTGTAAACATATTTTACAGATAAAATATTCTAAACTATATGAGATATTACATGCCATAGTGTGGGCATAATCTTCAAGCTTATTTAACATAAACAATATTGTTCTTAATTATATATTCAGCAAACTGTTCATTAACATTTCAATTAGCATTGTTCCCTGATAGGCTGTCGTATGCTACATGACATGATGTCAGTCATTCTGATATAGTGGGATGTAAATGGGATGACATTTCTTAAAAGTTAAGCGAGTCACCCTTAAATTGGACAGTTCATGGTCATTAAAAATAATGAGTTTCATGTTTTACCGACTAACTTTGGATGCTGTCTAAACATATGTACATGCTATATAAATCAGTTATATTGGACCTTATAATCTTCAATGTTTCATATCCTCCTAATGCTTCTGTCAGCACACATTACCTTCATTATTAATAAAGAAAAATATCAGCACACTTTGTATTAATTACCATCATAAGAACAATATCAGCACACTTTGCGTTAATTATTATTTCATGAACAATATCAGCACACTTTGCATTAATTTCTATTATAAGATCAATATCAGGTCATGTTGCATTGGTTTCTATTATAAGAACAATATCAACACACTTTGCATTAATGACTATTATAAGATCAATATCAGCTCATGTTGCATTGGTTTCTATTATAAGAACAATATCAACACACTTTGCATTAATGACTATTATAAGATCAATATCCGCACACTTTGCATTAATGACTATTATAAGAACAATATCAACACACTTTGCATTAATGACTATTATAAGAACAATATCCGCACACTGCATTAATGACTATTATAAGATCAATATCAGCACACGTTGCATTAAATTCTATTATAAGATCAATATCGGCACACTTTGCATTAATGACTATTATAAGATCAATATCCGCACACTTTGCATTAATGACTATTATAAGATCAATATCAGCACACTTTGCATTAATGACTATTATAAGATCAATATCAGCACACTTTGCATTAATGACTATTATAAGATCAATATCAGCACACGTTGCATTAATTTCTATTATAAGATCAATATCAGCACACGTTGCATTAATGACTATTCTAACACGACCTCCGCAGTCTTTCATATACACAAAGAAGAGAGACAGCTGTATGTTATTCTACGATAAAATACAGCTGTTCCATTAATTCCCCGCGTATATTTCATCCGTTGGAAGTGGCACGTTACATGACGTCACTTGGTAAATATACGTCGCGAAGACAAACTCAACAGTAATTCTAATGAAATGTTAATTACAACAAACTTGCCATGCTCCCAATATGGTGAACACCCCCGATATAAACCCATCATATGCATCAGTACATATAACATTAATAAGCATCTTGAACAGGCTGAGAATGTTTGACGTCATACAGCGCAAGCTATATGACGTAAGCAATGACTTAATTGTTTTTCACCTGACTACTAGTGTATTGAAATGCAGAACTTTGCATACAGGGGCGCCCAATGGAACAGCCTGTAGACATAGCAGCCTGATTATCTTGACCTCCGAGATAATATATAGTGCCTCAACAATAGCGTAAACCATGGGGTTATTATTGTGTTAGAATTGAAATAATAAATGCGTGCCTGTATTTTATCGGTGATTTAATTACTACGCATCTGAACTCCTAAATGTATTTTATTCACCAATAAAACACAGATACATATTTATTATTTCTTAATTATAAGATCAATATCAGCACACTTTGCATTAATGACTATTATAAGATCAATATCAGCACACTTTGTATTAATGACTATTATAAGATCAATATCAACACACTTTGCATTAATGACTATTATAAGATCAATATCAGCACACTTTGTATCAATGACTATTATAAGAACAATATCAACACACTTTGCATTAATGACTATTATAAGATCAATATCCGCACACTTTGCATTAATGACTATTATAAGATCAATATCAGCACACTTTGTATTAATGACTATTATAAGATCAATATCCGCACACTTTGCATTAATGACTATTATAAGATCAATATCAGCACACTTTGCATTAATGACTATTATAAGATCAATATCAACACACTTTGTATTAATGACTTTTATAAGAAAAATATCCGCACACTTTGCATTAATGACTATTATAAGATCAATATTAGCACACTTTGCATTAATGACTATTATAAGAACAATATCAGCACACTTTGCATTAATGACTATTATAAGATCAATATCAGCACACTTTGCATTAATGACTATTATAAGAACAATATCAGCACACTTTGCATTAATGACTATTATAAGAACAATATCAGCACACTTTGCATTAATGACTATTATAAGAACAATATCAGCACACTTTGCATTAATGACTATTATAAGATCAATATCAGCACACTTTGCATTAATGACTATTATAAGAACAATATCCGCACACTTTGCATTAATGATTATTATAAGATCAATATCAGCACACTTTGCATTAATGACTATTATAAGATCAATATCAGCACACTTTGCATTAATTACTATTATAAGAACAATATCAACACACTTTGCATTAATGACTATTATAAGAACAATATCAGCACACTTTGCATTAATTACTATTATAAGAACATTATCAGCACACTTTGACTTAATTACATTATAAGAACAATATCAGCTCATTTTGCCTTATTCATAAACAAAGAACAATATCAGCACACTTTGCCATAATTAATAATATTCGAACAATATCAGCACACTTTGCCATAATTAGTAATATTAGAACAATATCAGCACACTTTGCCTTACACTTGCTATGGTTACTATAATAAGAACGGTATCTGGATAGTTTGCCCACTTTCAGCACTTAATTGTTAAGCTTTTAATTACAGTTTAATTATGGTCTGCACAATTTAAGACCTGTGAGAAAATAACTGGTGTATACTCTTTTATTTTACACGAATAGACTAGCTTTATTAACGTACATGTACACGCATACTATTAAAATATATTTCCCAGTGTTTTCTAATGGAACTTTTTTCATGCTATACTTCATTACCTTCTGACTAGATGTCGATTAATTGAAACGTTAACAATTACCTGATGTGATTGAGCGGGCCTTGGTTCATTAGTTTTTTCTTTCAAAAACCATTTCATTAAAGTCTCCCCCAGGTTAAAACAAGTTACATGTCCACTATTTATTGTCGACTTGTGTTTTATATATATTTGTTAAACAATTGGTAAGATGTAAATCTGTGCATGGATTTATTTCGCAACGAAAACTTAAAATTGTGTTGGGATAATAATTCTTGGTACAAACTTGTTCAGTTTTGGTAGGTGTCCTAGTTTCGTTTGTTTTTTTGATGTCAGATTTATTTAATTTTGTTATTTATATGTACTGGTAGTCCGTGTCTTTATTTGGTGTCTAACATCATTTTTTCAGCACATTTTAGGCTTTTCAGCACATTTTTAGGCTTTTCATCACATTTTTAGTTTTCAGCACATTTTTAGGCTTTTCAGCACATTTTTAGTTTTCAGCACATTTATGAGGCTTTTCAGCACATTTTAGGCTGTATATGATGGTCGATTTTCATACAAACTTTTAACAAAACAATGTATATATTGTTATCTAAAGTTGCCCACAAACCCTGTATGGGTCAGTGGAAGGTTTCTGTTGTCAACATGACTAGTGAATATCTGGTTGGCAATTGCATATGAATGGTGATGTCACCGGCCAACATTCGTATTGGTGGCGGCAGATCTGTAACCCACTTATTCTTGGGTAGAGCCAGTAGTGTATGCCGGCTGTAAAATCAACACTTTCTCATTGATAAGTCGAGCTCCTAGTGGAGTTTGAACTCGCAGCTGCAAGAAGCGAGAAGGTTTCAAACTCGGCACTTTTACACTCTCGACCGTGGTAGCTCTACCATGTCACCAAACATGCCACTGGTGTCCTTGTACTAGTTAAGTTGTGTCAAATGTTCTTCAGCATCCTTTGTCAGGATAATTTTAAATATAATAGAGATTATGGAAAAGAGGCCTTCATAACGATCAGCCTGAGAAAGTGATAAAGGGGATCTTTTTCAGATTAAGCCAAATGGTCCGGGACCGATGACTTCCTTGATAGGGATCTTAATGTTGTGAAATTGAGGTGAGACCAGTTGGTCGCTGTCATAAATTTGTCATAACCAGCCCTTAATGGGAGAATTAATCTTAAAAGTAAATCACCGTTTGTATCGCTACTTTCATAAAGGATATCAATATAATCCTTAAGTGCTGAAATAAACGTATTCTGAACGAGAATCTTTTTATGTGATATTGTTCGCTTATTGATCTTAAACCTTCTAATAGTGTCTTGCAATGCATTTTGGGTAATAATTTCTAACAATGTTTTACATGGACAACTAATGGTCTGAGGAAATAAGGCAATTTCACTTTTTGACAAGAAGCTATTAGAAACACTGTATTTCACAACTGCAGATTGACATTTTGTACTTTTAAAGGGACATACGGCAATCTTGAAGTGTTTATCAAGCAGTGAAATTAGCGTCTCAATTTATTTATCCGGTATCATTTTGACTTTAAACCTGCTTGCATATAATTAAAAAAAATAGAAGAGTTTTCATTGTTTTGTCTTATTCAAACAGAGGTTAAAATATATTATTGGTGGAATATAATCAACAGTTAATAATAAGCAAAAAGAATTTGCTTTATTCTATTCTTATAATTAATATTAATGATTGAACAATATACAAGTTATGTTAACGGGACGCCGTGTTAACGGGACGCCGTGAGTTTTTAATAATCAAGATTGCCGTGTGTCCCTTTAAAGAGACGTGCCGCAATCTTAAAGTTGTTATCAAACATTAAAAATTACCACCTTGATTTATTAATACAATATTATTTTTACTTTAAATCTTCATGTATATAAAAGGTAAAATAATTTGGTATTCTTCTTTTCTTCGTTATTCTACTAAAGGCTTAAATATAGTTAATCAACATTAGTAAGATGAAAATCATCATTAAGTAAGATGAAAATCAACATTAAGTAAGATGAAAATCAACATTAAGTAAGATGAAAAGACAAAGATATATTTTCTCGGAGGTTTTGAAATTTTGTTATATTTGGTCCAAAATATGGCCCATTATAAGTATTTTGATATGCTTTGTCTGGAAACAAAAACATGGCCGGAGAACTTTAATGTTTTGCTGTTTCAATACATTTAACTGAAAAGTTGTATAATAACCAATATCTAATAACCAATATCTGTGTCATATTTTACACTTGCTTTGCTTTATATTCCTTTCCTGTGTTTATTTTAATCCCGAACTGTTGAAACTGGAGGGGGACTTATAGGATTGCACTCCGTCCGTCTGTCCCACATTGGTTTACACTAATTTAAAAAAACAAAAAAACTTTGAGATACACTGTCCATATATGGTGCAAATATGTGTAGTATCAAAATAAAGGCCAAGTTTGAGTATGGTGAAATTCTACACAATATTAGAAAACTTCAGTGATTTTTTTACAGTTATTTTGAGTCCTGGGACTGACAGCTTTTTATGAGTCCTTTGAAAAAACTTTTATTCCCGTTGTGATTCACAATTGTTTTTGTTTTTTATATTTTTGACTACCTAAATCTTTCCTCAACTTTGGCAGCCTTTAATATTAGTATTTTCCATAATTTTGAAGACCAAAGAGGGCCTCATCTGATTCAGAATAAATATTGAGGGAAATGTATACCATCTGAATTTACTACTACTTTTGCACATTTTCAAATATTTAGAAAGAGAAATAGCTAAACAACTCCAGATCAACCATATCTTCTGTAGATGTAATTAAGATTGTTCTATTTCGAAAGAAATATAGTCAGAGTATACCAGTTTTCATCATTTTTACATATTTTCTTTTGTGGAATTTTATCGGTGCTCTGTAAAAACTCGGCATTTACAGGAAGGACATGTGCTTGTCTGTCAAAACAGACTGAAAGAATGAATCAGTGTTAACAACCTTGATTATGATTTGTCAGATTGGCTTTCTATTGCTGGGAGATATACCCCAACATATTAAAAAGAAACAGGGATTTGGAAAACAGGTTCACACCATTATATAATAACTAGAACTATTGGAACCCCACTGGGATTTCTATGCGTCCTGTGGATGCACATATTTTTTAATTGTGAGTCCCTAGCAAATATTGTGAGTCCTAGAAGCAGGACTCATAGGTAACACAATCACTGAGTGTTTTGGGCCTTTTATACTTTCAAATGTATGAAATATAAGATAATTAAGTGCTTTCTGCTCAATTTAAAAAAAAACATTTGAGATACTCCATCCATAATTGTTATGATTGTCTAGTATTGTACAGTTCAAGTTTGAATATGGTATAATTCTAGAAGTTATTGGCAGAGGTATGGGCCTTTTATACTTTCAACTATATGATACAGAAGATGAATGGTTTCTGCTCATTTTTAAGAAAATCTTTAGAGATATGCACTCCATGCAGTATTTGTTGTGAATATTTATAGTATCAAAATACAGGTCAAGTTGGATTATGGTCTAATTCTAGAAACTATTGATAAAGGAAAGTCAATGAAAATGACCTTGACCTACTTGCACACTGTTGATTTGTTTTATGTGACTGACAGCCCTAAAGCAAGGCATGCTTGTGACATGGACACATTTTCGAGTTCAGTTTGTTAATTATCTACTCGATATTGAAATTGTGCGATTTGTTGGAATTTTTTCTCTTCAAAAATCACAAAATCAAATTACTAATTTGTTTATGCTTAAAAATGTGAGAAAGTAACATATATATTTGTCCTTTTTTCACACATTATATTGACATGCAACAATGACTCATCATATTCAAAAGTAATTAACTTGTACTACATTGTGTTGCACTGTATTTTTACAAGTTTTCATTAAACTGATAGACGGTGATGAAGATATATAAGATGGTGATGAAGATATAGATGCAGTAAGTGGGGTAGCAGATGCTGTATAGAATAAACCTGTGAATTCTGTTTTGCTATTCCACTAATTCTGGCTCGTTGAATGTGTTTATCTGTGATCGGCCGGAGATAATCTACCCTGATAAAAAGACTAACAATAGACTTATCAACAACTTTACTGCCATTAGGAATGGGTTGATTAAAAACTCTAGTCTGTAACTTTGTGCTGGAACATTTAAAGGATGATGTTGCATATGATGGAAATGGGGACATTTTTTGTGGATTCATTTCATTTGACATTTGGGAATTATTTTAAGGTTTTAGTCATCTGTCGTCCATCCGTCTGTCATTAAATTTTGCCTTGATAACAGGATAGGGAATTCATTTGAAATTTGATCTTTATCAAACTTTTTCAATGTCTTTATATCAATGGAAGCTTGGACGAACACCAGCCAGGTCGGATTAGTAACACTAGAGTTGTGGCCCTTGATATTTTTTGAAATACCATTATTCTCCATTGTTGACACTCCAGCACTGTTATTTTGTATTTGATCTTTACCAAACTTGGCCAGATTGTTGCTATTAATAATGATAGCTGACAGGTATCTGTCATATTTGTGCACCAAAACAAGATACACAATTTGTTTGTTTGTTTGTTTGTATGTTGTTTTATGTCTTTTTCAACACTTGTAAGGTTATATATAACTTAAGTCTTTTTGTGTGTAGAACCAGTACTGTACATATCCCACCATCCGTAAGAATCAACAAATATGAAAGTGCCCTCTTTTTTTTTTAAGTAATATGATTTACATTGGTCTGTGAAATTTAACTTATTCTTAAACAACCACCAAAGATGAATTGTAGCAATTTAATATTGGGTGAAAAAAAATCAGGATTGCCGTCTGTCCGTTTAAGCAATTATAGGATGACCTAAACCAAGCTGAGCCTTTAAGGGTGCCCTCTGGTGAATATCAGAACAGATAGAATTTTTTATTTCCCTGTTTTTTATGAAGACTAACATATTACTAGTTAGTTTCTGGAAAAATAATGATGGGTCGGTGATTTAACTTTTTCGCAAAATTAATCTTTAGTAATACACTCTCACAGTGCGGTTTTAAATTCTGAATCAGCTGCAAATTGTGTATGGCAACTTACATGTGTGTAGTGTGGTTTGCAGAACAGGTATCGATTTTTCGTATTTTTTAATGTAATAGATCATACTTTAGGACGAAAAATTAAGGGTTGGGGTATTTTTATCACCATCTGAAAAATTAGTACATCCCTTGTCATTACCCCACCCAGTTTACTATAAATTGCATTTTTAAATTTGTGATCCATAAATTTTTCATGATAAAGGAACAGATAACTTTTTGAGATATTTTGTCTACAATATATACAAGACCTGAGTATCAGAATGAAAAAATAAAAATTGGGGGTCGGTGTGCATATAAGAAAGATATTCAATAAAAACTGAGAAAAAAATGTGCTTTTTTAGATTTCGACGAGCTCTGACATATAACGGCATAGGTCTGTAACAAATAATAGGAAAATACTTTTTATTCCTGTCTATGTATATGCTAACACATGTCTTTGTAATAAAGTTTAAATTAAGTGAATATCTTAAATGGTTTTTGAGAAATACCATCTTTTGTACCCCTACCCCCCATTTTGGCTTATGTTAAAAATTGTCAATTTTGGGCACAACATGTGAGGTCAAAAAAAAAATCTAATTATTTTTTTTTTTTTTTGCACTTAAATATCCCTATTGGGCATAAGTTTGTTACTGTATAATTATTTTTTCCAGTTTTATTATAATTTTTGAAATATAACAAATGTAAATTTCCGGAAGTGCAAAAATCCAAAACCTCAGCAGAGGGCACCCTTAAGGGACACATGGCAATCTTGAGTTTTATTCAGATATTAAAATTTCCTCCTCGATTTACTTATCCTGCGTCATTTTGACTTTAAAACTGCTTGCATATAATTAAATAAAAAATTGAGATATTCAATTTTCCTCACTATTTTACCAAGTTTTTAAATATATTATTGGAGCACTATTATAAAAAGTTAGTAATATGTAAAAACAATTTGCCTTAAACTATTCTAATAATTAATATTAATGATTGAACAAATGCAAGTTAAGAGAAAAACTAACGGGACGCCGTGAGTTTTTAACAAATCAAGATTGCCGTGTGTCCCTTTAACAACTGTTTACACCTACACACTCCAGGTAATGTAGTGGCCAGTTGTCCCTACAACACTCCGGTCAAGTTGGGTAATGAAACAATTGTTGTTCAGGTTAATTTCTCTCTTGAATATTTGATCAGCTATTCTAAATTGCCATTTAGCAACTTCAGGTGTCAAAATAGTTTGCAGTTTGCACTAGATGATTGGGCCAATAGGAAGATGTGAGAAAATGTTTGTCATGAAATATTCCAGCACACCTTGAAAGGGACTCAACATTTTTAAAAACTTATTTCTCTGAAAAAAGTATTGCCTTAGAAACATGCTATTTCAAAAATGATATTAACTGAAATATTGCAAAATCTCATACCATTTCACGTTTAAATATATATTTTTTTATTTGAACTATTTGTATATATATTTTCAGGTGATTTCCAACAACAAGGTTCAGCATAAAGCTACAAAGTAATCATTCAAAGGTAAGCTTTAATGTAACTCGTACACAATTATATATTTCTATGAGGTGTGTGTATCCTAAGGTGTAGAGTCCCTCTGCCGTATTTCACTTCAAGAGAATCCTCAGGGTTGGGTACATGAGAGTGTGGACTAATTTTGATAGTGCAGTCTGGTACACAATTTTGATGGTCCAGTCTGGTACACATTTTGTATACCATATTTGGATGGTCCAATCTGGTTTGTATAATAATGTTGATGGTCCATCCAGTCTAGATGAAAGTAACCATTTCTGTATCAACACTTTTTATGGAGTCACAATGAAGTTAATTTATGTTTAATTTCAAAGTAGCTATTTCACCATTTTCTGGTTAACTGGTCAAGTAATACATCTTTTAAGTCAAATTTGTGTAATTTATTTATACAAATCACTGTTAAATCACCAGTAATGAGGGGTTGGCGTAGATATTGAAAACGATAGTCCAATCTCGCCTTCCCATCTTGTTCAGCCTTTGTACTGGTACCAGCCATTAGTCATACAGTTTTTTGACGGTTCCTAGCACGGACCAGGGAAGACAATTTGTGCATTATGGATTTTTGCAGTGTTTTCAGTATGAATCATGATAGTATAACATATGTAGAAATGGTTTGTGTTGGGTTTTTTATTGTCATTGTTTTTGCATTTGTACACCATTGTATTTTCTCAGATTATCTGGTTGCATCAGGAGTCATGTTAAAACCATCTTCTTTATCTATGTATTGACATTTGTACGGTAATTTTATATTTTTCTGTAAAAAACAGTTGAATATCTATTACATATATCTATTACACAGACTGTATTTCTGTAGAAAATATGAATACACTGTTGCATGATGGGTTTTTCATTGTCCATTCTCGTATAAAGTGCTTACTCGCAAGTGCTGCCATAGTTTAGGACAATGGAAAAACACCTACATGATGGTATTCAAAGGGTATTTATTGTTCACTTATACCCAAAAGTGCAGCCATGGTTTAAAGGGACACACGGCAAAACTCACGGCGTCCCGTTAGTTTTTCTCTTAACTTGCATTTGCTCAATCATTAATATTAATTCATAGAATAGTTCAAAGCAAATTGTTTTTACATATTCAGGCCTCTACATTAACTTTTGGATCCACTTGTCCTGTCCTGTCGGACAAGTCGAACAAGTGACTTCAGAAATCCACTTGTCCTGACCTATAATGAACTTGTCCGAATATGAAATCTCAATTTTTTACTGTAAAGGCATTAAAATATGTAAAATAAAGCAGTTTGGAACCAGAAAAGAATGATCTTTTATTGAAACATTTCGACATTTCTATTCAGAGATTGCGATCCGATGAAGCGTGATACATGTACACAATTCGCAAAGCGGTCGTATGTGATTGTCGCAAAATGTTCAAGCGATTTTTATTTCGTAAAATTTATGATTGGCGTATAATTAAACAACTTGCTTTTGTTGTATTTTATTAACAATATTTTCACAACATAAGGAATGCTTTTTGTCATTCAATATCGGGAGAATAAAACGTCAAATACAGGGATCCCAAGCAACGTGTTGCGACAAGCAACTATCTATATATAATATCGGCAGGGAAAATCTTGCCGCGCATGCGCAAAACTGTCTAGTTTACAATCACTTCCTATTAGACAACACTCGCTTCAGTGAGGTTTGAATTTTATCATTTTTGGCATGGGTTTTCAGCGTATTTTGGCATGGGTTTTCATTTTGATTTTGTTTTATAAATGTTTTTCTACTTGCCCGATCGGACAATCAGGATTCAGAATCAACTTGTCCGGACCCAAGTCTGGGTTGCCAAAACCTATCGGACAATGCCTAATGTCGAGCCCTGCATATTACTAACTTTTTATAATATTGCACCAATAATATATTTAAAAATTTGGTAAAAAAATGTAGAAAATTGATGCAAGTAGTTTTAAAGCCAAAATGACACAGGATAAGTAAATCGAGGAGCAAATTTTAATGTTTGAATACAAATCAAGATTGCCATGTGTTCCTTTAAGACGTCTATTATATGTTTGTACTTTTGTTGAAAAAAATGAAAATGCTGTTGCATGATGGTATTAGAAAGGTTTTCATCATTCAGTCTCTTATAAAGTGATCATTCACAAGTTCTTCCTTGCTTCTATAGTCCAAATTTTTGTAGAAAAATATTTTAAAAAACCTGTTGCTTGATGGTGTAGAACAGTTTTCATCGTTCAGTCTCATATAAATTGCTTACTCACAATGTCCTGCCAAGGGTTAGAACATGGTGCTGAACATCAGATAAGAATCATTCTTTAAGATTTTTAATTAGGCAACTAAATTAACTTGTTAAACCATTGTCCGCACTTAGATGGTCAAGCTGATGACCGCAGACCGCAGGAAAGAACATTTGGTCAGTGTATGGTCAGCCCGAACACATAATAAATAATTTAATGACATTTTCTTTCAAAATGAACACCAATATTAACGAAATAATGTATGAATTAATGACATTTTCTGTGAGTGAAATGTTTCATATGGGTTATAATGTCCGCAATATTTGATTTCTTGATTTAATCAGATTTATGCCCCGTTTCCCAAGAGGTCACCGTGCACTCGTGGTCAGAAATCATTTAATTGAATTTGAAGCTTTAAATCGTATTCCATATGGTTTTGAGTGGCTGCTATAGAGAGAGACCTTGTATTTTAAAGCATTGTTGACTTTTTGATTGTTAAAAAAGGGTATTAGTTTTTGACATGTTTTGATAAATCTTGTGATTCAGAAGGAAATCCTATTTTGGGATTAATTTGAAGGGTGTTCATCTAAAGGTAAGATCTAAACTTGAAAGGAGTTTAATCCTGGACTTCTGTATTTAAATCTGTTGCCTTAACCTTGTGTCATTTCATTCAAATTTCAGTCTTAAAGTATAACAGTTTTGCGCCAAAAAGTTAGCATTTTAGTTTAAAACCTTTAAATGATTGTAACCTTCTGCTAGAAGAAGCCAGTAATTTTGGGCTAATTTTAATTTTAATTAAAGTAATTTAATTAATTCAAAGCTCTTTCCTAAGCTGCAAAATTAAATCAGTTATGAGGCATCCATGAATTTTGTTTAATTAATTCAAAGCTCTTTCCTACGCTGCAAAATTAAATAGTTATGAGGCAGCCATGAATTTTGTTTGAGAAATGTATTCCCTAAGTCAATATAGAATTTAATAAAATGGCTTTTTCAACATCTACCATACGTTGTTTATTTAAAATATTTTTGGGTTAATTTATGGTTGTTTACATGACTGATATAATTATTAGAAAAGAAAACTATCTAAAACAATAGTAGATCTAGTATGTTATGAAATTTACCATAAAATATATTTTTTAAATGTTTCTTAAATTTTCTTTACCGCATTCAATATTTGTGGACCACACTATTTTATAGCTAATGCCCTGGCAATATACCAACACCAAACTTCCCGCTATGTAACAGCCCACGTCCACACATAGCCATAACCCACAATTTCCCTACTTTATAGCACATGGTCACACCTAACTACCATAACCAAACTGCAGTGATTATTTGACAAATGCTATAAAATCACATTAACGTATCTGACACAATTCCCTCCTATAAAGTTTCACGAGTGACCGAGAAACGCTCCAAATTAACCGTGCCTTGCCATATGAACTGTGTACAAATAAATCGCTAGTTTTTGCCTAATGGCAACATCTCATGTGTGTGATTCAGTTATTTATTTCTCAATCGCAGGTAATAGATAGATTAGTCAGTTTCCGTACTACAGTGTCCACGTCGATGAGTATTGTCAAACATTTCGCAAACTGCCACCGAGCATGGGATCTTGTTAAATAAGACGCCAAGTTTGGGCGATTATCGTAACCTTAGCCTGCTATTGTTGACTGTTCATGTATTATAAATTTATACGGTTTGATATTGGTTAGCAGTTATGGTCAGCTCACTCAATGAATACTCATCTTTTATAATTACAAATAGGTCGATGAATCTTCGTGTCTTGGGTTAGTAAGTTTTGGTGTCATTTTTGTGATTTTCGTTTCGGCTTACGGTAGTGGTTACAGTATAGTGGTTACAGTCTGGCTTGAAAGATCCTGCAGATCAATGGGTGAACATTTGATAGTCTGTATCATATAACATTACTGACAATTTAAATATTTAGCTTAAATTGGAAGCACAGAAGAGAAATTAAGATTTTATAATCTTTTTAGATAAAAAAATTAAAACTTTTTTTTTTCAATCAAATTTTATAACATGTTGATGCTGTTTGTATTTCATGTATTTTCAAATAAATATGTGTTTATGTTTGCATAAACATTTGTCTCCTAATACCAGAGGGGTACAACCCCCAAATTCATGTTCATTGTATCATTTTTTGTTCGTGCTCATTAAACTTTGGTCTTCATCATGACCCCTGCATTGTTTCAGGTTCCATCTCGCTAAAATCACTAAAGCAGTTGCAGAAAAACAATAAACGTGGCTCCAGCGTAAATGGAGTGTCCACAATAGAATTTGCAGCAACTCTGCAGTTCAGGGTGAGAAGGTTCTATATATAATGCCCATTCTCCATATTTTATCTCGATGTACGTGGAGTGTTCATTCCTGTTAGGCGCCATATATCCTTTCATGTGTTGGTGAACCTTAAAACCCCAATTCAATTCATTTCAATTGTTGTTTTACAGTAACTGCTTGGGCTTAAGTAACAAAAATAAAATTGTGCGACACATGCGGCTTGGTACGTATGTGTTACTGATGGTCTGTTGATTTGCATCTGCCTCTCAGTTCCAGATCTGTGATTGGCGACATATTTAACCCTTAACCCGCTACATATATATAATGGACTGTTCGTTCTTTGAATTAAGACCATTCCGTTTATGTGACAAAGGGGTGTTTCGGGGGAAATGACTGATCTAGGTTTACAATGGACGCAAAAGCTATTATAGTCGTGCTTAGCGGGTTAAGGGTTAATACTCAAAAGTTTTTATCCTGTAATATTTTGCAAGCACAAAACATCATCATAACTCCCTCGCTTGACATTCAGCATACAAAGGGTTGTTTAGGACTTGTCTGCCTAGTGTCCATCTAATCTGACTGGACGGGGTATCAAGTCATGTGTCTACGGCATGGTATTCCAGTGTGGCAGCACTATAAAGGTCAGCAATGAGCTCACAGCTTCCAGAAGACACCGTCTTCATATGACCGACAGATTTTTAAAATCGGCATTAAGCCACATACATGCATACACATTTAAATTCAGTAACTGTAACAGATATGATAGACTTTTATAAACACTGTCACCTGCTTGCTCAATCTGTGTATGAATTCATTCAAACCCTGGATGATATTTTAATTCTATAACAAAATCCACGAATCTTGGATCAGATCACAGGGTTTGTTTTGCAAACAGAGGCGGGTGTGTATAATTAGTGTGATTGATTAAAAATCTATCTAATTAAGGAAGGGACACAGAAGCGATGACTTTGATTAATGACTTTTATAGAAATAAATGCTGCTAATGATGCTGACCTGTGAATATGATCCATGTTGTGTTGGACTCCGCCACATCATTAGCATGGCAGCATCAGAAATGACGATGACCTGGCTTTAGGAAGCACACAAAAAAACAGCATTTCTGTGTGTAGAAAAAAGGCTTCTGTGGGGCTTGGTTGGTTTGTTGAACGGTGTTATACATCATTTTCAGCACATTTAGGCTATATGTGTAAATTGTCCTTTTTAGTGGTGGAGGCAGACCACCCACTTTTTCCTGGGTAAAACCAGTGCTGTATACCTTCAGCCATTTTGTAAGAAACGACACTTTCTCACTTGAAAAGTTGAGCTCCCAGTGGGATTCGAACCTGCAGCAGTGAGAGGTGAGAAGGTTTGAATTGTAGAATCTTTACCTTCCCGGCCACAGAGGTAAAGCCATAGATTAAATAAATTTGGTCTGTTATAATGTTATCTACCTACAAAATCTCAGGCTCTTATCGAAAGTTTTATTTTAATTTTGAAAACATTTTTATGAAATGTGTATACAAAACTGGCTGAAATTTGAAAATTTTAGATAAAAGAGAGCTAAAAATTGAACCTTTGGACTACTTTGGGTCTTTATATGTAAAATTGCAGAGATTGCATATTAAACAACTCCATCTTGGATGAGTTAGTGTGCTGCGACTGATTACTACCAACAATGGCCTACATTATTTTCTGAAAAACACACAGGCCTACAACGGAGTTATTAGCCGTCATTGCCGCATGGCACAATCGTTTATCAGCCTTAAGACTTGCCGTGCGAATAATTTTTCTGACATAATCTTGCATAATCATTTATCTCTGGTGACAACAGGAGTGCGAAGAATATCACTTTTTTACCTGTTCCATTGTTTTAATAACTAAGAGATATGTTTGCACAGTTGGAAGTATAGTGGACAGGAAAACATTGCATTCTGGGATGGAGTTCCAAGTTCTGAATGCAATCTGGTTGTTCCAACTTCCTTTTTATCTGTGACAGTACAGACTTACCGGTAAATTCTTCGGGAAATTTGAATATTTAAAATAAAGCATGTCATTAAAGGGAGCCCATCATGCTTTTTCTTGCGGAATCTAAAACATTTAAAAAAAAAGTCCAGTTCATGATAAAAATGTCATATAAATCAAAATATGCTGTTTATCACCGTGTTATTCAAGTCCAAAATGTGAACACACCATCGATTTTGAATGTAAATCAGGTGTAAAATGCTTTTATTACATTTTTATTACATTTCTATCTGTGTAAGATCGAGATTTCTCAGTGAAAGAATTTTCATAATCGCTTAATATTAATAACTAACTCTGAACACAAAAATAACTAACCATGATGACGTCATGAAAGTGTTGCTGACGTCGACATCATCCGCCGATAACGTTCAACAAAACAAATCATTTTGGATAAAATCATGCACAAAGTGATTTAAAATGTAATAAATAGATATGTTTAACTGCTGGGTTCAATTATATGGACATCCTTCACTCGATGGTAGGCATGTTTAATTTTTTCACTAACTCGCATCCGCTCGTTCTTGAAAATAATCATCTCATGAAGGATTTACCTATAATCGACGCCAGCAGTTAAATAATCTCTGCTTAGCCTAAGATAGGATGTTTTGCTGTGCAGAGTATATTTCTTTGTAAATAAGGAGTTATTTTAAGTCTCATTGACCATGTTTTTGTCCCTTAAAGTCTCTTTTTCCTGCCATTTACAGCATATGTTTCTGAACCTACTGACGATGTGATAATTACATAACTTACATATTTTGAGAAATAAAACTCTAAAGACATAGTATTTAACCAGCCAAGCCAAACCTCAAAACTGGAGCATCTAATTAAGAGTTACAAACTCATAATTAATTAGCATATTCAATCAGGTATTTTAAGAACTCGTGAACAAACCTATAACTTTTATTGGCACATGTGCTTTATTATATGAATGAACTCCAGTGGACAGAATTTTGATAAATGGTTTTATAGAGTACTTGTGCTGTTATTTGGCAGTTTAGTTTCTTTAAGAATAAAAAATACCATTATATCCTAATTTTAAAGGGACACTGTCCGTAAGTAAGCAGATATTGAGCATACCCAAATAACTGTCTGACTTTTATTCAGTGAAATGTATACATGAAAACTTGAGCATAGACCCAAAGAAGTCTGTAGTAATACATTCGTGAATTTGAAAAAATATGTAAATAATGTGGGACCCACTTTAATTACCTTTTCTGTTGATCACGTGATTCCATTAGCGCATTAGTTTTTTTTATCTAGTATGTATTTCGCAATATGTATAGCCAGCTTAGCTCAGTCAGGAATGATGTCGACAATCTCGCGCTCACTATTATTACCCGAGAGTATAGTTTTAGTTTCGGCTGCAAGTTCAAACGCACAAATCGGCACTTCAGTTTTTGCACGGCGATTGAATTCCGTCTTGCATTTAAATAGTAAATATTCAATAATGTTTAGTGTGTAATGTTTGTGAACGTAATTAGTGTGTGTTTTATAAGCTAAAAGTTACGGACATTGTCCCTTTAAGTTTGATACTAAAAGCCTGATATAACCTCTTGATGTTACCTTCCATCTCAGTTTCAGGGTTTCCTGAAATTCCTCCTGCTGCTGTCTTCAGTGAGTCAGTGACAAAACATATTTCTAGTAAATTCAATAAAGCATCAAGACAGTTTCAAATCATGAAAATTAAATTTTTTAAACACCCAAGCGTGCTCATGGCAAAAACAGTTAATTCAATATTGAGTTTAATGACTTTATGGTTACTATAGGGGTTAAATCATCTCGTGATACGGTCCTGTGTGGATATTTGTTGAAACAACCATTCCTGACACCTTTGACACTCGGGCACCAGGCAGCGGGGACCGTGTCACTCGATGTCACTCGTAGCTTCCCCGTAATTTATCAATTCACCAAATTAAACAAGTTTTAATGCAGTTACAAATTCTTTTAATACTTATGGGGAGTGAAGGGTGCCAAAAAGTCAGGCAGTGTATGAATTTTTTATTATCAAGAGACCTTCATTTTAGACGAATATTAATTAGTTATATTTATTAATTATCTCCCGCAAAATCAAGACTACTAATTCAGTCTCAGTCCGTCATTCAGTCACACTTTTTGTTTCAGCAGCTGATCTCAAATACTGTTTAAGATATTGTTATGAATGTCATTGAATTCAGTTTTTGTTTTCAGAGCATAATTTAAATACTGGTCAAGACATCCTCATACACCAATCTATTGGCATAATATTATAACTGGTGGTGAAAAAATCATCTCTGGTTTACCGTACCAGCTCTTTACCAACGGAGCTATCGAGGACAATCGACCGTCATATATAACCTGACATGTGTTGAAAATAATGTAAAACACCATTTAAACAAGTAAACTTTAACCGAGGACATACGGTTAGGTATCGATTATTCACCCCGTACCCCAAACAGACTGAATGCAATTTGTCCCTGAATTTCTAATGATATAGGAGAGCCACTGCTGGTGTTCCCAGACTAGCTCCCAAACATCACACCTGAATAAGTCATACTTCAATCTCTAACCCAGGGTCGCTGGTTTACCGTACCAGCCCTCTGCCAACTGAGCTATAGAGGACATATGGTTAGGAATCGATTCTTCACCATTTACCTGTTCCTAGTTACATAATTTTAGTTTTTAATCTTGCACACACGATGACATTTGGAAGAAAATAGCCAGAGCTTATTGCTTTGGTCATGTCCATTCCTACGTACTTCCCATCCATATGAAAAGGTTTTCATTCATTTAAAACAGCACCATTAATTGAATTAAGTTCGTATTTGGTGTGTAGCTATACAAATCAAGTTCTGATTTTGGCTCACTTGTCAATAATGTGCCATTTTCATACTGAAGTTATATGGCCTTTGAGCTCTAATTGTTTTCGTTCATTTAAAAGAGAACAATTGCATGTTTAACATTGTTAATATTTATTATTATATAACCTATAAATAGACGCGTTTTCATTGGCTAAAAAGTAATTTTTTAGAAAAAATATCTAGCGATATTGACCTGTTTTTTTGATATTGACCTGTTTTTTTGATATTAACCTGTTTTATATAATTGTTTTTTTGATATTGACCTGTTTTATATAATTGTAAATTGAGGGTTATATAATAAAACAGTTATGGACTTTTCAGCTGTTATACATGATGTTGATATGTACCAAAAAATCATTATTGACCTCGGCTATCGCCTCGGTCAATAATGATTTTTTTGGTGCATATCACATCATGTATAACAGCTGAAAAGTCCATAATTGTATAGTATATCTTGCAAAAATTCAGATTGTTTAATTATTTATTTTTTTGAGTTAGGCATCCCTTTTAATATACCCCACCACTGAATGGTGACTACCACCGAATGGTGAGGGGGCATATAGTATTAACCATGTCCGTCAGTCTAGACGCCTGTCTGAGTGTCCGTCCCAAAACGTTAAAGAAATGTTTACCTATGATGTCAAGAATATCGATTCGAAGTCAAAATCGACATTGTATTACCAGAGGTGCGGCCCTTTTTTCATCAAATTTTACATTACAATAGTTTGTGTGTCTGTCTCCTCCCACAGTTTTCAACCAGTTGATTGGAAACTTTACAGGATGCTTACCTATGATGTCAAAAATTGTGCGTATCATTTCTGCGTCAAGATCAACCTTGTATTACCGGAGTATTTTCATTTTCTGCTGATTGTTTTCAGTGGGGGCATCAAGGGGCATAGATTGGCTGAATATGATGTGTAGGCCGAGTTGTAGAGGGATTTTGGCGTATATTTCGTACTGGTGAATATGTCTATAAGAGCATCAATATCCTTACTTTTTTTTGTAAATTACATATAACTAAAAAGAAGCTGAAAACATTTAAAGTAATTGAATGTTATTTATATTAACATGAAGTACTAGTATACAGTTCCACCCCACTAGGCCTCCAATTTTTATCGCATTTTTGGCATTTTTATTTTTTCGATTTCTCAGAAAAAAGTGTGACCCTATAGGAAGCTTTGCCCCTGGCATCCGTGTCTCATGGACACATTTCTAGTTTTAATACTTAGATTTTCTTAAACTCTTGGTTTCCTTTCATTTAAAAGAGGATGGTTGCATGGAATGATATAATATTTGTTAATTAGATGGAGGTTCCTAGACTTTGATGATTCCGCTTTCCCAAAGAACTTTCTTTTGTAATATCATGTATTGTTTGGCATTTGCATGTAAAAATTATTGTTGATCTTGACCTGAATAAAGGTGATAAGATGTTTGCTCTTTGACCTCTTACATTTTAAGGTCATCTCAATTGTGTAACAAAGATAGTCGATACTTAAAAATGTATGAACTGTACAACTTTTGGAGACTGATTTGATTTTAATTCTGACAAAAGGTCAAGAGGGGATATTTTTTAGCTGACATCTTTTAAAAATCCCTCTTACAGGAGACAGATTTATAATACTGTCACACGTCCAGAAATAGCTAGTGCAGATCGCAATTTTAATGTTTATTTAAATTTATTTATTTAAGTCCTCTGATGGATTTGAATATAAATTACATCAAAATTAACTTTTGAACTACTTAAAGTTTTGTTAAAATTCAAAAATTATTCCAAATACCATGGCAACACCTTATACAATAACAAGTACAGATTAGATTAAGAATTCGATGATACTTGAAGGTTTTAAATAACTTTGCGTTTTTTCAATTAGGAGATCAGCAGCAGCCTTTATGTATTTTTACGAGCCTGGAGGCGTGTGGGGGAGTGGCGCAGAAACACATTTTGCTTCTCCTTTTTTGTCTGACCGGAACTGTTAAATGTCGGATTAAAATATTTTGCAGATTAGATGATATTGTCAAAGTGCTGGACAGTGCGTCTTGTTATTTCATGTTTAAAATTGTCTCCCACACTTCTTAATGTCTCCGAATTTCTCACTTGCCTTACAGATGTCTCCCAATGTTATCATATCTATTCACACTTCTCATGCACTGTCTTGAAGATGTTACCCATATTTCTCACGTTTCCTACACTTCTCGCTGCTCGGGGCCAAGCATTAAAACGTTGTTGCACTGTAAACCTTCTCGCCTCTCACCACTGCGGGTTTAAATCCCACTGGGAGCTCAACTTGTAAGTGAGGAAGTGTCAATTCTTTTGGATGGCGGGAGGTGTACAGTACTGTTTCTACCCAGGAAAAGTGGGTGGTGTGCCTCCACCACAAAAAAAAAAAAAGACCATCATCTATAACCTTGGACGTGTTGAAAATGACGTAAAACACCATACAAACAAACAAAAAAAACTGTCTTAAAGATGTCTCCCAATTTCTCACTACCTTAAAGATGTCTCTCATTTTCTCACCATCTTAAAGACAATAGTATTGCTGCGATGTGGCTTATCCTTCAATTCTATAATTTGTAGTTTTTGTTTTAGAGTTAAAGACAAGTTCTGCATTTAATCTAATTCCAATAGTATTGTGTTTAAGTGTGTGTTTTTATGTCTTTCTCCTGCCTGGTCATGGTGTCCTCCTTCTTCACAAATCTAGCGTCTCCGTGGCCAAATGGTTAACCACGTTGCGTTGTAAACCTTCGCCTCTCAACGCTGCTGGTTCGAATCCCACTGGGAGCTCGACTCGTAAGTGAGAAAGTGTCGATTCTTACGGATGGCGGGAGGTGTACAGTACTGGTTCTACCCTGGAAAAGTGGGTGGTCAGCCTCCACCACTAAAAAAAATCGACCGTCATATATAACCTTACATGTGTTGAAAATGACGTAAAACACCATACAAACAAACAAATCTTCACAAATCTTCACTGCACAACACTAAGTACCCTGATTGAAATGCTAAAAAACACATTTATCTTTCATCATAATTTGCTCAAATTTTGAAGACGTTCTTTAAAGCAGTGACTGAATGTACCGTAATTCGATTATAAAATTGTTTTAATCTGTTAACCCTTAATCTGCTAATCACGACTATAATAGCCTTTGCGTCCATTGTAAACCCAGATCAGCCTGCGAGTACAATGTCTGGCTGCTGATCAGTCATTTTCCCCCAAACATCCCATTGTTACATAAATGGAATGGTCTAAATTAAAAGAAAGAACAGTCCATTATATATATGTAGAGGTTAAGGATTAAAATATGTTGATGAGCTGTAGTATGATTTTTTATCAAAAGGGTACATTCCATTTAAAAGATATATAGAGGATCTTAAACGAGTTCCCATTTCATATAAGATTTATGAAACAATTTATGAATTATTTTAATTTTAACGAGCCTTTTGGCGAGTTAGAATTAAAAATAATTGATAACGAGTTTCATGAATCTTATATGGAATGGGAACGAGTTTAAGATCCTTTTTATCACATAACATTGCAATCAAATTAGTAAAAATAATTCAGATGTACATAGAACCGCCACAATGTCAGACACACTTTAGCGCCAAAACGTCATAAAATATGACGTCGTAACATCGCGTCTCACACATAACGTTGCGTATAAAAGAGTTAGTGTTTTACCTCTTTACAAAATAGCAGTTTACGCCAACTTTTTAACAAACCAAAAACAATGTTTTGTATAACATGCATTATTTTTATTTAAAGGTGAAATATGGCGTGTCTTTTGAGTATATATTCGGAAATATATATATAATATACAATCTGCTCAAATCTTACACTTATTGGTTGTCCCGTTTCCTCACAGTAGCCAATTTTATCTCATAGCGCACACGCTTCGAGTTTCGCCCTGGTAAGTGTCACGTGATCCTGTGACGTCATTGGTACCAAAAGATTAGCCGTGTCGCATTGAGTTGTATAGTATTGTCTACGTAGGATTACATTTTATGGTACTTGTTAAAAATGCCGTGTGCTGTTGCTGGGTGAAAACGTTTGCATAAAGAAGGACAAGATAATAACCTAAGTTTCTTTCGTTTCCCTAATCGAGATAATGATATATTAAGATCTGAAGTGTGGTTAGACCGTTACCGAAGAAAATCGCCCCACTCGTCGAGAAAGTGGGAACCTACGAAAGACGCGCGAGTTTGTAGCAAACATTTTGAGTTGACTTCGTGGGAAGTCCATCCTTTGGTTTCATTATCTTTGAATTTGGAGAACAAAAGGCCATGCATATTAAAAGCAACAGCGGTACCAACGATATTTGACTATAAAAATGAGACCAGCCGTCTCCAAGCAAGTTGTATTCGCCTATTCGACCGGCGTTGAGGAGGAAATTCATACATGAAGTAAGATTGAAATTTATGTTCAATTATCTTAGTACCTCATCGGGTATACGTATGATAATTTGAAGAAAGGTGTATAGTCTTAGATCTTTATATACACCGTGAATGTTTAGCTGTTGAATTAGAAGCATGCGTCTATGGATTTGAAAAAAAATACAAAATGTTTCATGGATATCTATTACAAGGCAGAACATTAATAATATTACTAGCTTTTATATTAATTCAGTAATGTTTTATGGCAAAACAACAACAATAACGCCTCTTAGCTCGTGCAATAAGTAAAACAAGTATAATAGAATAATATACTTTATATTATGGTAATTTTATGGTAATTTGATATGTTTGGTCTGTTTTCGATCAGTATATCAGGAGTAAGTATACATGAGTAAGTATACTTACTAACTGTCTATATCGTGCTCATAATACATTTGGCTGTATTATTTAAATCATAGTATTTTTCTGTCTTTGTGCGCGACAATTAGAGCTCGCATATCATGTGATATATCCGTCTTGTGCAATACGCGTCTGCCCTCGGCGGTATTACACTGCTCAAGTAATTGCAATAAACAGGAAATATATCATAAAACTAGGTTTCCCTAAATAGTGCGTGCTTTTGTGATATACCGACGTATGTACCCTAATTAGGCTGTACTTCAATAGTGCACCGCAGTATTTGATTAGTCTGTATCGATATTTGGGGGAAGTCGAGACTAGATAGCGTGTCATATTACAAACACCGCTCCTAGAGTGTTTGGCGTTAATGGCGACTTATGGCAAATATATAATACTATAGAAATTATATGCTGTTTCATTTATTATTGTTTTCATTAATGGTGTGTTGTCCTGTCCGTCTTCCGTCGTCCGTCCGTCGTCCGTCCGTTAACTTTTGCTTGTGTTCACTCTAGAGGCCACATTTCTGATGCAATCATCATGAAACTTTGTCAGAATGTTTGTCTCAATGAAATCTCGGTCAAGTTCGAAAATGGGTCATGTGGGGTCAAAAACTAGGTCACTAGGTCAAATATTGGAAAAACCTTTTGTACACTCTAAAGGCCATATTTTTGACCCGAGCTTGATGCAACTTTGTCAGTATGTTTGTCTTAATTATATCTTGGTCAAGTTTGAAAATGGGTCACATGGGGTTAAAAACTAAGTCACTAGGTCAAATACTTGAAAAACCTTGTGTACACTCTAGAAGCCGTATTTCTGATCCAATCTTGATGAAACTTTGTCAAAATGTTTGTCCTAATTATATCTTGGTCAAGTTCAAAAATGGGTCACATGGTGTTAAAAACTAGGTCACTAGGTCAAACTTTGGAAAAACCGTGTGTACACTCTAGAGGCCATATTTTTTACCCGATCTTGATGCAACTTTGTCAGAATGGTTGTCTTAATTATATCTTGGTCAAGTTTGAAAATGGGTCACATGGGGTTAAAAACTAGGTCACTAGGTCAAATACTTGAAAAACCTTGTGTACACTCTAGAAGCCGTATTTCTGACCCAATCTTGATGAAACTTTGTCAAAATGTCTGTCTTAATTATATCTTGGTCAAGTTCAAAAATGGGTCACATGGTGTTAAAAACTAGGTTACTAGGTCAAACTTTGGAAAAACCGTGTGTACACTCTAGAGGCTATATTTTTGACCCGATCTTGATGAAACTTTGTCAGAATGTTTGTCTCAATGAAATCTCGGTCAAGTTCAAAAATGGGTCATGTGGGGTCAAATACTTGAAAAAAACTTGTGTACACTCTAGAGGTCATATTTTTTACCCAATCTTGATGAAATTTTGTCAAATTGTTTATCTTAATTATATCCTGATCAAGTTCGGAAATGGGTCACATGAAGTTAAAAACTAGGTCACTAGGTCAAATATTGGAAAAACCTTGTGTACACTCTAGAGGCCATATTTTTGACCCGAGCTTGATGCAACTTTGTCAGAATGTTTGTCTTAATTATATCTTGGTCAAGTTTGAAAATGGGTCACATGGGGTTAAAAACTAGGTCACTAGGTCAAATATTGGAAAAACCTTGTGTACACTCTTTGTCAAAATGTTTGTCTTAAATATATCTTGGTCAAGTTCAAAAATGGGTCACATGGTGTTAAAAACTAGGTCACTAGGTCAAACTTTGGAAAAACCGTGTGTACACTCTAGAGGCCATATTTTTGACCCGATCTTGATGCAATTTTGTCAGAATATTTGTCTCAATTATAGCTTGCTAAAGTTCGAAAATGGGTCACACAGGGTCAAAAACTAGGTCAATAGTACACTCTAGAGGCCATATTTCTGACCCGATCTTGATGAAACTTTGTCGAAATGTTGTCTTAATTACATTTTGGTCAAGTTCGAAAATGGGTCCCATGGGGTCAAAAACTAGGTCACTAGGTCAAATACTTGAAAAACCTTGTGTACACTCTAGACACCATGTAGTACGACTCGATTCATCAATGGTATAACAGCCAGTAGAGCGTTCACAGGCCCTCTTGGGCCTCTTGTTTATCAATTATGGATAATATCTAATAAATATATTTGTTCAATGTCTACTTATCGGCAAAAAAAATCTGACGCTCGTATTTAGACCAGGTCCATTCATTCGGAATATACTACATTTCGCGGTTATTGTGTATGTACCAAGATATTGCAGTGTTGCGGGTGACTTACTGTCAGATTTCGATGAAAACAATGTTTACGTTGTTTTTTGTTTGTTGTTATTGTCAGTGTATAAAGACACTATTTTGTTAGATTAGTGAATAGTGTAATGAACCGCTGAACGTAACGAATGACATGACACGATAGTCTTTACAAGCTCTCCATTTGCACCGCGTTCGACTTCATCATCAGTTGATGAATCCGATGTATTTTCGTCCTCAGACACGGTGGAGGGACGTTAAACCTCAGAACAACACACACACACGTCCTCAGACACGTATTCTGGCTCAAAATCGTAAGGTTGCACATTGTGTAACTGTCTTATCACGGGCATTTCCTCTGACTCGGTATCATGATCGCTTAATTCTCGCATTTTCACACAAGGTATACTGTTTTGCGTTCAGTCCCAATGTAAACAAAAAATAGTTTGTTCCCAATGACGTCACTTCCGGTAATTCGCGCAAGAGTTTTTCCCCTTAGATTTTTTTCGATATTTTAGCAATGCCTGTTCGCCTGTTCGATTTTTATCTTTAAAAACATATTTTTACTGAACATACATCAATGGCATAGTAATAATCGTATTTATAATGATATTTAATACTTAAAAACATATCAAAAGCGGATTTGTTGATTTAGGACCAATTTCTGTTTTAAGCTGTCGCAAATAATAAGTTTATGACTCGGATCTGGGTGAATTTATAATAAATAAAATAGTTTCAGTTAATAAACTTACGTAGTGTTACAGGTTTAACTCAACCAGTCAAAATCTTTCCAGGTTGTATTACGCGTGTGTCATACATTGAATATTAAATGGGTGTTCGACACTGCTAACTGGGACGTTATGTGATAAAAAATAAAATGTGGACTGGGGTACTTACAAGTGTCGTCTAGTGTATAATCACGTCTCTGGTTTTGAATAAATTATGCTGGGTGATATGTCTTACCAGAGAAATTTGAAAGAAATTAAGACAATTTAATGTTACTTCTACATCATTTGCCTTCCTCAATCTATCTTTAAAATCAAAGCGTAATAATTTGTGTCTATATTTTGTGTCTGTAATGAAAACATGTTTAATATGCTGATAATTATGGTTTTATATGAAATATAATATATTATTAGGAGAAATCAATTCGAAACAGATTTTTACAAATGATTGCTTATTTAACTATTCACAAATTATGATGTTCGTGAAAGTTTCATGTCTTATTGCTTTTTTTTATTTTTATAGAATGGATAAGAAACTCATAAACATTGCAAATAATTGAATCCTTGCAAATTACAATGTATATCATCTAATAGATGAAAGAAATCAAAGTGAAGTGATACATTATGATCCTTTGTTGTACATGCATTGTTACACCGTTTTCTCCGCTATTACTGTAAATAACCGAGGTTATCCAATTGTACATTAATTCTTTATTGCTCGAGTTTGTCTTCATTTCTTTTCACAACCTTCTTATTGACAAAACTATTAAAATCAATAGTGAAACCCTCTAATTCAATTAACTTATGTTTTGTGGTTCTTCAAGTGTCCTTAAGTTGTTATATGGCCGATCTTCTGACAATAAAATAATCTTTAAAGTTACGAGTGCAGGGTACCCCATTGTAACTTTCTAAATATAGTTCTAGGGTATCCGCAATATAAGTGGTTATGTTTTATAGTTCCTCTCCTTCACGAGTGTGTAAATATACTTCTTTAGTATTTGAACGGCCCGACTTTCGTTTAAATTTATATAGCTAAATGAAGAATGATTCAGTGTTATTATATCAATTCTAAATATTAATATTCCGTATTTGGTTTGCAGAAAATAATATTGCAAATCCGGCTTTTGATATATTGAAATAAAAACGTAAGTCAACACGTCTCTCTTATTGCTGTGAACACTTATTGATTTGAAGTATGAATTAAGTTTAATATTGATTCGAATAGAAGGATCTTGTATACTTCCAGCTGCGTCTTTGTAACAGCTTCAATTAACGCAACATACAACATCCCGTTATATAACTACATCTTAATTTTAAAGAAGTTATGATTCGTATAAATCTGAAATGTATCGAAAGCTCTGTTAGAAGAATTAGGATCTGTTGGATCTGGGTTATTTTGATTGGTAACTGTACCTGATATTCAGTAGATATAATAATAGAGGATCTTACTTGAGTGCCTGTTTAATATTGAATTTATTAAACCACAGACCTAATAACAAATAGATTGGACACTACGAAATTTCACGTGGCACAGTGCGAAAATTTCACAAATGTTTTCCCAACTTTTAATACACATATTATGAAGAGTTTTATAGATACAAGTTTCATTCATGCCAAATACCATTACAAATTTAATTTTCTTTCCAATGATAGTATTTTTCTTTCTCTTACACCTAGAGCAAAAAAGGAGTTTGACGGAAACTTTGACTATGTCAAAACCTTGATTTTTAAGAGAAAAGCGAAAAATGATGACATTTTTAACTTTAAACATTTTTTTATACAATTTCTTAGTTTCAAAATAAACATAAACTATTATATTACTATGAATCATTTGAATGTATTCTCATAAAAATCAGTGAATAACTGAGAGAGGAGATAGAAGGAAAAGTTAAGGTGCCAATTGATATTTTGGTTTCTTTATTGGTTAAGATAGGAAGTTTCCTATCTGTTTATTAATATGTCTGTGATTAACGAGTTGGAAAAAATAATTGATGTGAGGCTGTGCTGAGCATCATATCAACTTTATCCAACAAGTTTAATAAATTCAATATTAAATAGGCAGGGCTTCTATTTATCACATGACTCCAAAAAAAGCCTCATAAAGCAGTAATTATAAGTGTAGCTGCCTGTATGTAACATTGTCATATTATGACGTCGTATGTTTTTATGATGATGTCGTATGTTGACTCGGCCTTCTCTGTACGTTGCCGAACAATGGAACTACCTCGCCAGTTCCCATAATCTGGTATTTTTATGTCTACGCAAATCGACAAGACAATTCCAGTGTTCTCTGAGCTGAACAGACGAGACCGAATAATGATTCGGCCTTCATTTGCATAATTATTTCACTAGTGTAATGTAATAAATACATTATGACTTTATTACACTCCCACACAGCAAGTTATATGCATGATAATTAGAAATATACATTATTGGACTAAACATCGTTTTTTTTGTGATACGTGGAAAGCATGGCCGACTTGGGTTTATACAGTTTGATGAAACTTGACCTGCAGGACAGGATCCTTTGACATATCATTCTGTCCATTTAAGTATTTTATCACACGTAACGCCTAAAGGTTATGTGTTCTGTGACATGATGAACTCCGTATTCTGGTTATAAAAGGAGATTTGCATTAAATCATTTCTGTAAAACCTGCAGAAATCAGTGTATCCATTTCCATCTTTGTCCCGCCTTTTTTGAAGAAAAACACGTGACAAAGCTGTGACTTTTCCGAAGGCGGCAGCTGCATCAACTTCTAGGTTTTGTGTTTCGGCCTACAAATGCTCAGGAAGTGTATGCACTAGAGATATCAAACTTCAGTTAAAATTGTATCTTGGGTAATACAACTTACTGTGACCTTGAACCTTCATGCAGGTCTTGGTGTAGTCTAGATCATCTGTGATGCTTGCTTGTTTTCAAGACAAAAATCCTGCAAGACAAACATCTAGAACAGTCCTCCTGTACAAAGTTTGATTTTTGCCAATACTCTGGTACAGTTTCTGATTGGCTGAGACAGGAACATCCAAGATATACAGAAAGGCAGAAAGACAATACATTTATTATTAAACAAAGAGGGAAACTTCATTATTATATCGACAAACTAAATGCGGATTGTCAGAAATACTTTAATATAAATTAAAAAATTACGGTCACATGCTTCGAGTTTCAAATTTGTTTCTGCACAAATGGTCAAGACGTTTGTATTTACAATCAAGCGTCGAAGATGGTCAAGACTAGTCTTAGTGTGGCATTTAGGCCACTTTCTCATGATTTGTTCACACTAAGAGTCTTAAAATGTATACATATATATAGGAATCGTTGTTATTCAAATGCATGTGGAAAGTATTGACATATAATTGTGACTACAGCATTCATTTCATGTTGGTAATAAGGTCAGCATTGATTTTTGTGAATTTAGTTTTTAGCTTGAATTACATGCAGACGACCAACCAAACATAGGCGCAAGTTGCATCCAATTAGAATTCCAAATAGAACTCAAATATTGCTTACGTATATGAAAACTAAATATTTGTTCATGAAACTTTCAGTTTAATATGTCTACAGGGACATTATCCGTATGTTTTTGTTAGTCAGTAAATCTTCCAAACATGTCTAAGCGGTGGGTCTAACAGGACACATGAATTGTCAAACATCTTTCCACAAGATGATGCTCAATGTCATAACAGTGATACTAAGCCATATATTCCCGCCATCGCCATCATTCTGTCCAGGACTTATATTTCCTTTTACCATACAAGATGTCAGGCGAGGTTATGTCATGTTGTGGCTCTACAATATATCGCTGTCGCCTTGCTTCGCGTATGTCATTTATTTTCATCATATCAGGCAGCCTTTATAGCTTATACTTGTATCTTTTTAATTATTTTTTTAATGGCGATTATAATTGTCATTGTGTGCAAAGATTCTTATGGAGTCAGATTTTGCTAGGTTGTGTTTTGTTACAATTTCTGATTTTCTATCTAGATAGATGACATTTAATGGAGATTTTGATTCTGATATTCATAACTTTCACATCCGGTCAACTTCCGGTAGGTTGAAATATTCAGTAGGTGAAATAAAGGGGTTTACTCTGACTTTATCCACAATCTGTATATGAAAAATGATTAGACCATGATTTAAATTAAATGTATCCATATTGGTGTTTTAGAATCAGACAACACCAACAGAAGATACATAGATGTACACACAAAATAAAGCTTTTAATATAATTATCACTACAAACTAGTTTTAAAAAGGGCTAAAGTCAGTTGAGCACCAACGATAAACACCGAGTTAACCCCCTACCAGAATGTGGATCGAGGTCTTTTATTTTATTGATCACCGATTGGTCAAATTATTTTGATGATGTCATGTGAAAGTTATGAATATGCTGTTATGTTGATTCTCGACATACTATCGGTATGAGTATTTTGTAAAAAAATTGAAATGTTTGCTGTCTGATTGCATATAATCTTACAAATTGAGATCAAAGAAAAAGCTGGTTTTCCCTTTTGATTTCGGACTTAAAATATGAATAAGTGGTGCATTAAAATTACATTCATGAAATGTCATACCAGATAAGAAGAAACATATTTCTAACAATATTTATACTATATGGGGCTGGCATGGCCCGTGGGTAGCACAGTGGATAGCACAGTGGATAGCACAGTGGACTTGAAACTGGAGGACTCGGGATCAAGCCTCGCTGGTGCCACGTTGTTTTTTTCGTGGGTGACACTTCCCTTAGCCTTAATAAACCTTGGCGGTCCTATGTATCAGAGCACGTAAAAAAGAACCATAGGACACTATTCATTAGTAGAGTACATTACAGGGTCTCGCCTTAATTCCATTAACTGAGGGAAAAACTTATATTAGCAGGATTTTATAATGGATATTTCGACTATAAACATTTTTCAAAAAAAAAATTTAATGAAAAAATGTGATAACCTGTTTAAAACTACATTTTAAAGGTTTTAACTTTACAATATGCAAACGTTTTAAGCCGAAATTAAGGTTTCATTTCATACCCCAGCCAACCCTGTTTTCGCTTCTTGGAGAAGGGGTATGAAAGTTAATACTCGGACCACATAATGAAGAGTAATGCAGATTCCAGGATTCGTATGTTATTTGCCCCTGTTTCTGGCGCAGCTCTGAATGACCTATAATGTGTTGATGAGCCGTTAAACAACATTCAGTTCATTTATACTATATGAGACTTTAACAGGAAAAACATCATACGCCAGGTATTAGACTGGCACAATGTACATCAAACATTTTCAAACTATAGCTTGTTAACAACTTTAAATTGACACCCATAAGAGTTTAAACAAAATTAAAACATACATAAATGTTTAAAAGCTTCCATTTAGGTGGTGCAACCAACTCTAATATGTATGCCCCTATATAAGATTTGTGATCAAAACATATTGCTTCTGCCCAAATGTCCATAATGACGATCAGGATAAAACTGGTATTTAAGAGACAGAAGAATACATACACATAGGTACAGATAACATTGTCGGTTCACGGTCAGGCAGTTTTCATTTTTGTCAAAAGATCACGGCCTGGGGTGATAGCATAAGATCGCGTTCTCAGAGTCTTTCAAATTGACAATCAGCTTCCGAGTGATGTGGAGTTTATTAGCGTAAAGTTAAGTAGTTGGTAAGGCCGTGACGTTACCGGTTACTGGGGGGTGTTGGTTTAGCGAGTGATATATCGGTAACAATAAGTCAGACATATATAGGGTAGATGAATATCAGTTAATGTTAGCTAATAGTTCTAAATGATGTTTTGGTTTAATATTCCGCAGGGCTGTTGAAAAAAAAAAAGAGAGGTATCGTGTCATATGTTATGAGGTGATTGCCGTGAAAGTGGATTGTACTTTGCAAGGTATTTTTACACTTTCTCATATTGTTTTACGGAAATGTGTATTTTATGTAAAAAGATATGAAAATGTGTCATTTTCATGCCGACACATGTATTATCAAGTGACACACACATAACTTTTAGAACCTGACACAAAATGACATTAGTTACAAGTTGGAACAACAGCAAAATAGTGGTTAGATATTATATTATTGACAGTTAAAGATGATTGTAGTATTATCAATTAAAACATTTAACTCTTAAACATCATATGAACATTTCTTGATAGTCCTGGAGAGAAACATATATTTAAAACCGCTACTAAGTTGAATGTTAAAATAACTATTATTTGCATGACGTAGATACTACTTTTACCACTGCGTGACTGCACGGGGAAATGAGGTAAATCTGAATTGTACAGCTGCACAACTATTGCCAGATAATTGATAAATACATTTACCTGTGGATTAATTTACCTGTTCAAAGTTTTCTACGTCATCAAATAAAATCTTATTCTAGCTTTTCACAGATATTGCAATGTGTGAATTGTAAATATATATTGTTGTGTATTGATTTCGATTTAAATAAACATAAACATGTTCATGAAACAAAACATGGCTGGAGAACTTTAACACTTCTAGACAAATATACTGAACAAAAACATTTAGCACTTCATTTTAGGGACATAGATTAAAGGGACACACGGCAATCTTGATTTTTTTTAAAACTCACGGCGTCCCGCTTGTTTTTCAGGATAACTTACATTTGTTCAATCATTAATATTAATTATAAGAATAGTAATAAGTAAATTGTATGTGCATTTTATTCAATTTTGATATTATTATACCCATAATATATTAAAATTTAAAGTAAAATATGACGAAAAAGTGAATACTTAAAATTTTATTTATTTAAATGTAACCAGGTTAATAGTAAATATGATCCTGGATATATAAGTCAAGACACCCATTTCAAACACTTCAAGATTGCCGTGTGTCCCTTTAATAAGGATGTGATTTTCAAAACAATTTTACTATTTTCTTAGCGAAGTTTCAGAGTTACCTCCCATATATTAAAAACAACTTATTTCATAATATACACACGTATTGCTTTGAACAAATTTAATGTTTGGCATTGAAAATAATTGCCCATTCTGTCATTGTTTAAAAAATGCAGAAATGTGTTCACACACGATTTTCATTCTCAAACAAATACATGCCAAATTTCGGGATTATTTCATTGAAATGAGAATGCTTTTCAATAATTTTCAAAGTATGTACCCATAATTTTTGCTTTATTTTTATCACAGACTTTGTTTACAGATGACTGTTGCATTATTATTGGTCATATATATGTCACTTTATCCATGACCCCTAACATACACGGCTTTGTATCTCTGTTTTGTTTGTGGGTTGACAAAAAAATTGAATGAGGGCCAAAACATAAGGTCGGTGAAGTTTCTGGAAACACTTTTTTGTTTTGTCCTCATATATTGAACGCCATAAAATGATTTTGTAATAGCATTAAAATTATGGCATTTTAGGGCAGACACTAATTTATGATCAAATAATTGAATTATTCTCCAATGTCTACATCATTTCTTTTATAACATGCAGACAGGGTTCCATTTAACAAAGAAGACCAACTTTTGTTTGTTTTTATGACTGTCTGTAAAGGTAAATAGAGACATTTTATTTTGATAGTTGCAATAAAAATGGAAACTAAAAAGTCCAGTCAGTCACTTATATGTAATGTTTGGTCACTATTGTGAGGTCATCTTTGTGCATGCCTGTATCTGGCAATGTTACCACAGATATTTTATTATTTTGCTACTTTGTGTGAAATTATATAAAAATGAACAATGTCCCAAAGCAGCAATACGTAGTTACCATAAGCTTTTACAAAAAAGTACTGTGGAAATAGGTTTTCAAACATAAAAACGACCTGTGTAGACACATTTATTCAATTCAAAGTATAACCTATTTTTGTTGTAGTGTTTTTAGCTATATTTTAAGGAATCTTTGATTTAAAACTAACAGTTTATTAAGCAAGGTGATAAATAAATGCTTTTTTATCATAAGCTTTCTCTTTTCATCAAGCGCTTTCTGGGCTGCATTGGCTGCATGATCAGTGGATAGCAAGTTGAACTATGAATCCCCAGATTACAGGTTTGAGCCTCGCTAGTGCCTCTTGGGTACTTCAGTATGTCAATAGGCCAAAGACTCTTCCCCGAGTGAGTGTCGAATGGGGACCTAAACCAGGTGATCCCCCTGTATCGGTGTAAACCCTCCAAACATTACATAGAGTTTAATTAACATTGTTGAAGTGATACGGGAAATAATTCCCGAGTGAGAAAGATTCTTGCGATATAGAAACGAGTGCGTTTTCGCACGAGTTTCTATATCGCAAGAATATTTCTCACGAGTGAATTATTTTCCGTATCATGACAAAAAATTTAATTAAACTATATAATATATATTCTGTTATGAATTTCTTTCCAATCGTCTTTTGACACAAGTATTCCTTCTTCTGTCACTCGGTGACAGCGCGGAGCAATATTATGACGTCAGTTTGTGACGTAATATTGTGACGTCTATCGTTTAGTTCATAACATTTGGCTACTGTGCGATCTTGTGCACTAGGCGAGATAGCACAGTAGAGGAAGGGATATGTTATAGATTTTCTCAAACTGGGAAATTTCTATAATTCATCACAGAATATATAATATATACCATATGAATGTATTTGATTTCTATGTACCCTTCCCCTCCCTCGTTAGGGCAGCTTGAATTAACCTAAGCAATGTGTTGCTGGGCCATTAACAACTACAATTACTGGGTATGTAGTTAGCTGAATTCCTTGTAATAAAAACTTACACTTATAAGTGCAATTTAAACATTCTTTTTTGTTTTTTCATTCAACAAATAAACGCTTAATCCTTACATCAGTTGTCTTGTACCAAACATTGAATCAAATCCCCGTGGAGTTTACTGGCTATTCAAGGTAGTTCATGAACGCTTTAATCATTCAGATGGATAATTATACCAATATTAAAATCACAAATCCATATTCCATATTTATTTGTGATCTGATCTTGTTCAATGTGATTTGGAAACATCACCAACAGCCATAATACCAGTTCCATCCCTGCATTGCACTCATGTTAAGATAATTCGGAACAAACCAATTACAGAATTGAATATTGACATTTGCCTTAATTATTTACAATATTTATGATAATTCAGGTGAAAATGTGCGCCACACAGCAGGTACATTGCTGATATTTTGTTTGATTGTACTTGAGGTGTGCTGCCGTCAATAAGTGTGATGTGACCATTATCAATGAGGCATGTCAGCTTGGTGACACCGGTCTTCATTAACCACTCAATTATCGCACTGATTGACAACTGTATACACATGTTTATTTACTATATGTCTTGGTTAACCATAGTTTTTCGTCCCGCCATGAAAGTGGAAGGGGAATAGAGTGTTGCCGTTGTCCCTCAGGTTTTTCGTCATGGACATTTTTATGCATCTTGCAGCACTACTGCGGACATCCATGTCCCATAGACAAATTTTCTATTTGTTTCTCTTTTTAATATGACTTACTTACTGCTCACCTATTATGGAAAGGTATGCATATTAATTCGGTGTCAAAATCTACCAGTATTATAGCAGTTATGCCTTTTTTTGGTCAACTTTTATGTTAAAATATCTTGTGTGTCCCACAGAGATCAACCGATTGTTTAGAAACTCCTTAGGTTGCTTACCGATGTGCATATCGATTCAGCATCAAAATCGATCATGTATTACCAGAGTTATGGCCCTTTTATCATAATTATTTTACATTTGTTTCGCTGATTGTTTTCAGTTGGGGGCATCAGTGTCCCATGGAAATATTTCTTGTTAACTTAAATCTAATGAGAGAAGCAATGCAATGACAGATAAAACCCTAAAATCAACCTCTTAAATCTACTAAGGTATCAAACATATACAATATCATCGATGAAAATCCTGTTAGTGATTCATATTGTGACCAAACATGCAGTGCTGCACTGAACAGAATTTTTTTATTTGAATACAAGGTGATAAATGCCTCTGTAAATATAGATATAGAAATCGAACAGGAAAAGCAGCATTCAAGGATGACAGTCAACCACAAACACACACAGAAACAAAGAACAAATTTAAAGATGAATAAAAGACCAAATAAGACATCACAAACACAAAAGGGTTGACAATATGGCTACCTTGGAACGGTCAGTGGCAAAACAGGCCGCTGGGGGTTTAAACCAGGTTCTAACCTTTCTCTGTGCGGAAATGTAAATAACCTTTAAAAACATTTAGCTGATCTTGTGTTGTGAAGCCATTAAACAACAGTTAACACTAAAACAAAGTTAAATGCCAACAAAATATTGGTTCTACTTGTCAATATTGTTTTATGTGATGCCCACAATGATAAAACTGTTATAAAATACTGATTTGATCAATTTGACCAATATTAATAACCGGTCTAAATGTATCAGCAGCAGACGTAAGTTTAAATGCAAACAGAAAATCAAAATAGTGTGACAAGATGATGTGAACTTTATTAATGATTTGTCGAGATCGAGATCAGCTCTGTCTTTATTTTCATTAAATCAGTGAAAAGATAATCAAAACGTTTTGACATAAGTCTGTACATCAATTAATCACTGGCCAAGGTAAGAGTCCATTTAAGGACGATAAACATTTGTTTTGGCTGCACAGTTTTTGTTTCTGGCCATGCTAGGGTGACAAGTTGAATGGTTTAGAACCAGTCTGGTGTGACAATTTGACTGGTTCTGATTTATAATTGTCCATAGACTGCTCCTGGGGACAATTATCTCACAGTCTAGCGGGACATGATGACAGCTTCTCTGAGATCTTGATCAGATAGGAGCTTGATGACTTGATAACATCACGATTTAGTCCCAAACATGGTTGTAATTCGGAGGTACCTATAGTGAAAACATCGCAGATTACAAAACTTTTGCGGATTATTTGTTCACTGATGACCAGATCTATTTTGTTCGGCTGGAAAAATAAAGATAAAAAGTGACAGACATTTTGAGAAGATTTTATCAGTCGTAAATTTGTGAAAAAAGCATAGGTCTTTAAAGGATTTATATTCTTGAACTTTTCAGAGTGTCCTCAGTTTGGAGGGAATTGTCATCTTGTGCATACTGGATTATTTATGATTGGATTAATTCAAGAATAGCAGGTAAAAATTAAATAGGATTGTTTAAATAATTTAATGTTAATATAAAAATGTTAGGATCAGCTAATTAACTTTTGTTTATTTAAGATAAAGGTTCTTTACATAATGAGAATATTATTTCACAAAAAGTTTCGATTTCATCAGTTCATGCATGTAGAATCACTTCCATTTTTTTCAGTTATCGAAATAATAATTTTCTCTCTTTTTAAATTAAATCTCTTTTTTTTTTACTGTTGGCTTTTATTATCTATGATAGTTACTTCATATACATTAACAAAATTCAGACAAATAAAACTGGACAAGGTTGCAAATGTACAATAAAAGGTCAGTAAAGATGTGTATCAGTGTGATATGACCATTACATGTGTCCATAGGGGAGTAATTATTTCAATATTTAATAACTAGACAATAATGGAGTGTGTATTGTTCTACTGAAAGGTGTTGGGCGGCACATTTAATTGACCATTAGTGGATTAAATGGTGAAACATGAAAACAAGGTAAACTGTACTTCATATTATGGAAAATACCTTTCATGGAAAACGAATCTTGAATATAAAAGAAAAATAATTTAAAAAATAGGTTTCTGTAAAAAAAGAAGAAAAAAAGCTGCATGCCCTAACTTTGAACGGCTTTTTATATTTTTGTAAACAATTGTTCTCAGTTATTAAACCTTAAATTATACAATGAATTTGTACTTTTTCAAGTCTGCTAAAATAAAACTGTAATTCTTGAGCGTTACTGAATCTTTCTTTACATCTAGATGTATTTGCATTTTGGTAATATTGAGTTCTTGTCTACAATTCTGGAAATAATATGTCCTGCTTCAGGAAACAGTTCTACTAGAATTTCTACTGTCACTGTATCATGATTTAGATTTACAATTCCTCTTCTGACTTTGGCTTCAGAATCCACTGTTCCATTAGCAAGTCTTGTATATATTGTTTGATGGGCACTTGTTGGTCTTCATACCTATAAAAAATATTTTTTACCATATCATCCCTTCTTTGTAAATAGTTGTACCTATATATTTTTACCATATACTCTTTAATAATTAACTATTTCGTTGTTCATATGCATTAGTTTTCGTCCCAATATAACCTTTTTGTGTCAGCGTGCCGTAAAACACCATTCATTCATTCATTCATTGTTAGATTTTACCATTTAAAAGTCCCCTTTCCCTATAATTTGCACAGTGCCATATTTGCCACACATATCATCATGGGGTAGATCCGCCACAGTTACACTAGTCATTACTCTCCCTGGCTCTCCTAATGGTGCTGATTGTCCCTCGGGCTGGTCATTTATTGTTGTGTATTGACCACAATGTTGGTGATCTGGTGTTGAAGCTTGTTGGACATTTAGACCGATGGTCATAAAGGCAATGAACCTTGCTTCTAAACCTAGCCCTGGTGTCAGGTTATTATGTGGTTGGAATAGGATATCATTATGTGCTAGAGTTTTTGTTTTAAAAGCAATTTCTAGTGGATTGTCATCAGAATCTATATGAAGTTTATCATTTCAACCAAGTGTTGTTACTGATCCTGGCACTGTGGTCAGAATGTACATAAAGTTATCATTTCAACCACGAGTTGCTGATCATGGAACTCACACTGTTGTTCATTTGTTTCTAATCCTGGGATTGTTAAATATAAACTGCAGTTAGTGTTGACAAATCATTTAGCAAACTATAGCTTTAAGGATTTTAAAACTAAAGCTCAAGTAAACAAATTCATTTAGAAAAAAAAAAGTTATGGAAAAAAATATGAGAATTTGAGTTAAATGTACAGTTGTGGGATGTAACTATCTGGTTTCACAGGTAAATTTGTGTTGTTTTTTTTCAACTTATGTGCAACTTTATGACAAAAATCTGTGATTGTAATAACAAGATGTGTATGATTCATCAACAAGAATCTCTTGGTTTTGTTTTATCAAGTTAGAATTTGAACTTGGATCCTATGGGCATATGGTAATGGATGTGGTCACATAGTTCATTTATCACTGAAACCACCCGAGGAGGAAGGACTAACGTTACCTACTGTTTCTTCGCCATTATATATCTATATTGAAGGGTTGCAATCCTTAATGGCCCAAGAGGCTTTATATTGCTTAAGCAACAGTTCATGCTTGCACCCAGAACTATATGTTAATATGTATGGTGTGGTCTTACTGAAAACAAACTCTACCTGAAGAGAAATATATACTGTAAAAAATGCTGCTACCACCAGCAGTTAGTGCTGTTTGACTTACCTCTACTAGACATACTTTAACCCTTTATCCTGCTACATATGTATAATGGACTGTTCTCTCTTTGAATTAAGACCATTCCATTTACTCGACAAAGGGTTGTTTTGGGAGAAATGACTGACCAGCAGCCAGACATTGTAAACCCTGATCAGCAAAGGCTATTATAGTCGTGCTTAGCGGGTTAAGGGTTAATAATGCTATGTTGTGGTGCATACACCAAGCAGAACTCCTAATGCCCCAATATTATACTTTAAATGTATTTTAGTTTTTAATTTTTGTGTAAAGAATTTTGTATGGGTACATTTGAACCGTATTCCAAAATTAGTCCACAACAATTTTGTTCAGTTTATTTTCAGATGAGCTATTTTCAAGCTTGGTGCACATGCAACTCGACTTTTTCATTAAATTGACCAACCTTTAAGTATTATTGCAGCAACAGCTGAGTCTTAAACCTTGAACTTGTGTTTCTACTAATTTTCTATAGTCATCAAATTAGGTATTGTAGTATAGAGTATAGAGATGTTATCTGTTTCAGACAGTTTTTGTCTTAACTCTGTCATAAATCTGTCTGGATATGTTGCCTCATAACTTTATGGTGTTATGATATGGCCACTGGTCATTCATTCTTTTATGGTGTTATAATAACGCCAATGGTCAATAATTACCTGGGCAGGTGCTTGGTAAATATTCATAACTCACTGAAGACTGTTTAAGTTGATTATATCTGCAATGGTGATACATGGATGTACAATTTATATTTCATATATATCTAATGAGTTTGCTTGAAGTTGCATTGTGGGTCTGTTAATTGGATAGATTTTGAAGCAGATGAGTTTTTTACGAAAACTCCAAATTTAATGGAGTTGATTCTCAGGGGATGTAAGTATCTTTTGAAGAGTGACACGTGCTGATTGATTATTTTCATTATGTATTATTATTACACAAGAATAAAGCTATATACAAAATAATAATATAAAAGATTCACTGTATATGTTTCATTGTTGATAATTTTCACTCCAACGATAATATAAAAAAATAATAATTAGGTTTTAGGTTAAAGAGACACACAGCAATCTTGAAATGTTTACCATTTGCATTGAAATTAGTTCGATTTATTTATCCAGTATCATTTTGACTTTAAACCTGCTGGCATATAATGAAATAAAATTGTTTTGTCTTGTTTTACCATAATTTAAATATATTATTGGTGCAATATAATCAACAGTTAATAATATACAAAAGCAATTTGCTTTATATATATATATATATATTATATATCTACGTTATATAGAAAAACTAACAGGACGCCATGAGTTTCTAAAAAAAACAAGATTGCAGTGTGTCGCATTAACGTGAGAACAGTTTGTTTCAATTCTGTATGAAAATAAATTTAATATTTGCTCCGAACCAACAACACAATGATCGTTTGATTTTTTGGTGTAGTCATGCCCATAAGCATTATTAGAAACATTTTTATCCATCAACCTTTATTATATAAAATCAAACAAACAGTAATGCATAATCTGGCTGTACGCAATTGAAATTTCATTATTATTCTATCAATTTAATTAAAAACGTTCTCCCTGAAGCTTTTATATATTTGTTCCGTCTGCTACCGGCCATTTTCAACAGTTTCTATTGACTTGTCAGTCTGCGAACTTCTGGTCATTTTATGTTTAGTTTGTTTGTTTTATTTTGAGTGTTTATTTTTATCATTTTCGAAACAATAGCTCGATACGCGTATGTTTGTTAATTACTGCCCTCTCCATGACTTAAACTCCTGTTTGCAGATACTTAAGATGGATCATCTTGACCGTGGTGTACCATAACACTTTTTCGCCACAAGTTTGGGTTTTCTTTTGGAGATAATCTTGTTCAAATATTACGGACCATCTCAAGCCGACAGCGCAAACAAAAAGCAAACTCGGCTTGTATTGATACTCTTTTGACACATTAATAGTTTATCCATCAGTAAATACCTGGACTGGTCCACCGTTAATTGTCCAAATTTGGTTACATCATCGACAGGAAGTGGGAACACTTGACTGGTACCATGATATAACAGCAGGTTTGATCAACATTTGAGTTTTGGATAGACTAGGAAGCCCAGGTGTGGTTTTGAAACGTTAATTTGTTAAAAATGCCGACTATGAGGTGTCCAGGTCTACGAATTTCTGTGACTTGTTTGACAACGGAAGGATTAAAATTGTCCGAAGTTGTAAGTTATGTACCACTGTCATTTGAAATTTAATCCATGAAAAAAATAGATTAGTATAGTTTTTTGGATTGTTATTTATTCTTTATAAAAAGCATTCCTATCATTTATACCTTCAGATTGTGAGGTCATTTATACCCAGAGTCACAGATTTGTAATCCGATTGCCCACCACTTGGGACGAGACAATACTTAGAAGGTATATATAGAACAATTTCTTAAAGACCTTTAGGATTTAAACATATATAGAAATAGGCTTTTCAATTACAGAGTTGTCTATAGAACTCCATGCAGGAATAGCTGGAGTTGTTTCTGTATTATATTAACCCTTAACCCGCTACATATATATAATGAACTGTTCTTTCTTTGAATTAAGACCATTCCATTTATGTGACAAAGGGGTGTTTTGGCAGAAATGACTAATCAGCAGATGGACATTGTAAACCCTGATCAGCCTGCGAGTTACTCGCAGGCTGATTCGGGTTTACAATGGACGCAAAGGCTATTGTAGTCGCCCTTCGCAGGCTAAGGGTTAAACCCTTATGCTGGTTGGTTCCATAAACTTATTTGCATATTTGCAACATGCATGTATTTAAATGCCTTATGTCCGCAGTCGGGAATCGCGCGACTTGCATTACAGAAGGAATGAACCCTTGGCTTTTGACTTTCAACTCATAAACTGCATAGAATTAGTACGGTCACATGTAAAGAAACCAATCAGCGTAGCTTCTGTGATGTATAAGAATGCAAATAAAGATTTAATTATCGAACGAAACTTTCCGTGTGGTCAGTAAATAACATTCCCAGATGCTGCCAGGTCAAGAAAAATGGACACTCAAAGTTTGCCATTGCTGGCATTGTTAGATATTGTCTGGGCAATTGAATAACTTAGCTGGATGCTGGACATTGCAGATTAGAAATCAAGAACTCCGCTTTTGTTGTTATTAGCCTTGTTGTATTTCTCGCTCATGTTGTCTTTTGAATTTTGTGTGGTCATTTGATTAGACTAGGAGATTACTGGTGTGGTCAGTGTGGTCAAGGAAAGCCATTGACCAGAGGGAGGAAACAAATCCTTGATCTTGTATCAAATACATTAGTTTTTTAAAAAAATAGTAAAAGATTAAACAAAATTGTTAAAGTAAAAGTCAAAAAAATCTGTTTCTGTTAATTAACAATGAAGATATTGACACAATATTTTTTGCTTAGATCATTACTTAGATCATTGATGAATAATAATAATAGATTTTATTTATTGAGGGTAATACATTTAGTTTGTGAACTAATCTTCCATGTGGCCTAATTTACATATTTACACAGGTTTACAATATAAACAAAGGAAGAAAAAAAACATAAAGGTGACAATTAAATTTGAAACAGACATGCATTATATACATCATATATAAATACTGAAGCTAAAAAGAAAATTGTGCACATTTTTTTTTATTATTTTTTTTTTATTATTTAAAACTGACATTACATTCTCAGAACACATTGATTTTTGTTATTGTTTTTTTCAGTTACCAAATGTGCACATTTGATATGGTAAATAGTTTAGTTAAAGATGGTTGTTTGGCATTGATACATAGCGAACAATTTAAACATGTGGATATTTTATAAATCAGCAGAAAAAGACTGAAAAGCTGTTTTACTTGGAATGTAAGAAACACAGCTCCAAATCCAATTGTCACCTTGTCTGTCACAATTGTCAGTTTGTCCAGTGTTTGATTTCTCCAAACATTCACACCTTTCTCATGTACCTGATCTTCAGGGGTCTTAAGAACAGAACAGAACAGGGCTGGGCCCAGGTCATCAGGTTGTGTTTCAGAAAACAAATAACAGTTTTATGAGCCAATCCAATAATTGTGCCAGTTTGAGTGTTTACATTCCTGAGCTGACATGTTGTCTGCTGGAAGAATGGAATCATGGGGTGATGGTTCATGTACTAGGCTTATTAGTGAGAAATGCAACGTTTTGTTTGTATTGTGCTGCCTTGTAAGTTTAATATATGAATGGAAGTATTTAATCATCGAAAAACAAGTTCCATGTTTAACAGTATAATATCTTCATTGTACAAGCATACCTTAAGGTGGTTAGTTGAGTGTTTTTTAGCCATTACCCACAATCCTTGAAACTCTCTGTAAAAGGTTTTTTTAGCCATTACCCACAATCCTTGAAACTTCCTGTAAAAGGGCAATCAGCTTTATTCCAATAAATAACGAAACAATGTCTCTTTATTGTTTTACCAAACAAAATGCTGATACTAGTTAGTTTCTGACATTGAAACATTTCTCTTACTATATCAATACTGAAGGGTGTAGCTGTTAATTAAATCAAACATTCTGCTATGATGCATATCATGCAATCTTAGTAACTTGGTTAATTGCTTTGAATTTATAGAAAAGAGAAAGTTATTTACTACTTCTTGCATGCCTTGAGTGTCCTTAATTGTTAATGTATTTAATTTTCACCATTTCTCCTAAATTTTTATTGCCTATTACACCATAATACCGTGTAATCGATTGTCCGAAAATAGTTATCTGTAATGTTCGATCTTGTATTTTGTCATCTTTGTTTATCAGTGGAATTTGAAAACTTTCTGAAAAGATTTGAAATATTTACAAAGGTCATTAATGTAAATCAATGTTTAACAAACGCTCATTAGAGATGTATACATTCCCCTTATCAGGTGATAACATCTGCATTATTATCTTCTCTGGCACAAAATACGCCACACCTTGATAAAAGTTATAAACACATTAAAATTTTCAGAATTACTGTTGTAGCATAGCTATAGCTGTATTTTTAAGTTCCCTAAATGGATGAGAAGTCCTTACTACAAGTTCTTTGATGGCATTTTAACTCTGCATCAGTTAAATTGGCATCTGTATTTTTCTGCTAAGCTCTATTGTGCAACTCAGTCCTTTCAGTTATTCTTTGAATTGTAAATATCATATATCTGATATAATATAAAAAATACAATTATTGTCAATTAAATAAAAGAATGCCATGCTTTAAAATGTTCTTAAAATGTTTTGTGAAGTCTATGGTAGTTGTAGATTCAAAGATCAACAGTTTGTGGCTTCCACAGCCACAAACTTAATTCTGAAACATTAGCACCATAAAGTTGTAACTGTCCTTCGTGAGAGGAACGTATAACTATTTTCTTCCCTTTCAGTCCTATTAAATTATTAAATATCTTTTGAATCAAAGGTTGTGAAAAAGTGAACAAAATCAACTACCCCTGTTCAGAATATTTTGTTGGGAGATAAGGTATTAACCTTTTGACTTGAATGACAACTAACAGATCAATATAGAATATAATTATTGTAATAACTATTGTGCATCTCTCACCTTTGATGTTCAGTCTATTGTCCAATACTGGTCATCTATGTCCCCTGGTCATTCATGATGACCATCTCTCTGAATATATTTATAAACATACTGCTTTTTGGTTAAATACAGAAATCTGAAATTGTCAAGCTCTAGATAAAAACAAAACAAACAAAAAACTTAAATCATAAAATAGATAATAAAAAAAATGATGTAGATCTGTACGAAAGTATATCAAATAAACTTGCTGGCACGTGCATACCTAATGAATTTATTAGTAGTTAGGTGATTGTACTTTCCTATGAACCGTGATGCCTTCTTACATAGATGGTCATAATATTCGTAGAGAGAGTGAAAATTGTTGGCCGGGCAGACAAAGACTGCCAGAGATGGAGAAAGATAGGATAAGATTGAAGGAGATCTTAGATACTGCAAGTGTTATTTATGTCGCTTAATTGTCTAATATTTGTACAGATTTTAAAAAAGGTGTAATGGTTGTAAGTCACAAATTTGTTCGACTACAATAGTAAGAAATGATGTTCATTCGAGGATGGAGGAAAGGTGTTGAGAAAAAGCAGAGATACTGATCTGTGTTATGGATGTTTGAAGACGGGGTCCTAAATTAAAGGCTTACCTTGATTATGTATAAAATTAGATGTCAGATTGTGTAAATTGCCAGCATTTTTGTAACATTAACCTTCAATACAAATTGCAAGCTCTTGAAAGATCCCGGCTTTAGCAAGCCTTTTGTAGGTATGATTTCCTAATTTAGAGCCATTCACAGTGTCATGAAGGCTTGTTTTTAAACAAATTGCAGTTATTCAAGGTGTCGTGGACTCTTTTCTCTGCCGTGATTGGACTTCACAGAGTGTAAGTGCTAAGTTGCAATGGCACCTCTTAGTGTAAAAAGTATTTTCCGTACAAATTAGATTTTCACTTGTCTGTGTGTGATGTTATATTGGGTGAAACCAGGAAAATCTCATCCTGAAATTGCTTTAACAGTGGACGCTTTATTTATATAATTGCGGACTTGTAGGCTTTAAATAATCACAATAACTGTTTAAAGATGCTTTAACAATTCCTAGCTGGACAGATGATTTACTGTAAGGACTGGTCATTTTGTTAAATCCTTTAAGATCAAGGTATATCAAATCTGCGTTGACATTTTACTATTCTGGTATTGTCACATAATCTTATAATACTGGAGTCAAGGGGTTTGGGTATTGTGGTGGTAGACAAACAAAAAAGGTACACAGTAAGAGGCGAGGGACAATTACCCAGCATGCAACAGATAGTGACCTGATAATTTGGTTACTCGCTGGACGTATCGGAGATTTGTCAAATCCGAAGGAGCCACTCGTCTAGTACCTACAGTGTACAATGAATCATAATACATTCTTTAAAAAAATAAGATTCAACAAAATTTGCAAACAACAATATTAAAGTCTTAAGAAATGTGAAATATGTCATTGAAAGAAGAAAAGTGGATGTTGTAATGTTTTAGAAGAATGATGGTGAAAAACAAACATAACAGAGTATCATAAAAAATGATTTTTGCAGAAATAAAAATGTTTTAATCGTATTAAATTGGTACTTTTAGAGAAAACTAGAAACAAGATTGGACTAAAGGAAATACTGATACAATTTAAATATGTATCTAAAATATATTAAATTTGTATGTTTGTGGAAACCTGAACAAGTCTAACACTGGATAGAAAAATAGATTTTGATACTGTGTTTAAGCTGTAAAAACTTATAAAGAATTGGACAAGACCACTGAAGAAGAAGTTGATAAAAGTAAGTGATACTGTAGGGAAGATTATCAATCTAGCAAACATTGGATTCTTCATAGACATGATACCATTCATTAAAGGATCAGCAAGATCCCTTAACATGCTGGACTGTATGGTTTAAGAGATAATTAGGATTAAAAAGGTGTTAGCATTTTGATAAAGGGATTAGCAACCTTTTGCAACATCTTACAGTTACAAGTGGACCAGTCAGTAATTTATTACTTCATTGACTATCAGAGAGTGTTCTGGTGGAAGAAAGGCTTTTGTAAAAGACAATACTATGTTTGTTGCAAGGACAATGTATGCATTTATTATTTAGGTAAGAGTTTGTGGAAAGATTTTGTGTGTATGATTTAGGTAATATTTTATGTTTATGATTTAGGTAATATGTTATGTTTATGATTTAGGTAAGACTATGTTTATGATTATGTTGGTAAGACTTTGTGTTTATGATTTAGGTAAGACTTTGTGTTTATGATTTAGGTAAGACTTTGTGTTTATGATTTAGGTAAGACTGTGTTTATGATTTAGGTAAGACTTTGTGTTTATGATTTAGGTAAGACTTTGTGTAAGACTGTGTTTATGATTTAGGTAATTAAGACTGTGTTTATGATTTAGGTAAGACTTTGTGTTTATGATTTAGATAAGACTTTGTGTAAGACTGTGTTTATGATTTAGGTAATATGTTATGTTTATAATTTAAGTAAGACTATGTTTATGATTATATTGGTAAGATTTTGTGTTTATGATTTAAGTAAAACTTTGTGTAAGACTTTGTTTTTATGATTTAGGTAAAATTTGGTATTTATGATTTAGATAAGACTTGTGTTTATGATTTAGGTAAGACTATGTTTATGATTTAGGTTAGAATTTGTGTAAGACTTTGTGTTGATGATTTAGGTAAGACTATGTGTTTATGATTTAGGTAAGAGTTTGTGTAAGACTTTGTGTTTATGATTTAGGTAATATTTTATGTGAGACTGTATTTATGGTTTGGGTAAGACTATGTTTATGATTTAGGTTAGAATTTGTGTTTATGATTTAGGAAGGCTATGTGTTTATGATTTATAGAAGACTTTGTGTTTATGATTTAAGTACGATTTTGTGTTTATGATTTAAGTAAGATTTTATGTTAGACTTTGTGTTTATGATTTAGGTTAAGAATTTGTGTTTATGATTTAGGTAAGACTTTGTGCTTATGATTTAGATAAGACTTTGTGTTTATGATGTAAGTTTTCCACATAATTTAAAAACAAACAATATAAACGTAATAGCGTCTATGAATCTGTCACTTGACGATGACCGATGTCACACAATTCTCTGCTGACCGAGATTCATAAATCATTACTCATATAAACAAATGTAACATCAGGAACATTTATTATGATTTTCTTTTTTACAAAAACAAGAACAGCGCCATACTTAATTACATCATTCCGTGATGACTGCGAACTGAGGCTAAAGTTCACATATATAAATTTCAGTTGACTATCCGAGTGCATCTAATATACTTGTTTTTGTCTAGTTTTTATTTGATGGTGGCTTACATTTCAAAGCTAGCAAAAATTAAATGATGGAGATAATTCTGATACAAACATTCTCAAAATTTACTATCAGTGGATATCTGTGGATATCCTAACATTTGTGCATTAGATATTCAAACGTAAGATTAAATTTCTTTATTATAAACAGAAGCTGCCATGCATGTTTTCTTTTGATTTTTTCGTGTCAAAGTTTTACGGAAATCATCATTAAGTAAACAATTGTTTAAATGCTGCAGTGTGGACCATTGTTAGTCCATACATTTCCATGAATAAATTTGAATTTTTGACGGCTTTTTGACAGTCATTTCTGGGCAAGGGAGCAGCTGTGGTAACATTAGTAATTTTGTCTATAATAGATCTATACTATCTCCTATGATCTAAAAATCTAAAAAAAATATCAAATTGAGCCTAGATAAAACAGATTTATGGAATAATGTATGGTAATTGCATACGGGCTTCAATATGACCCTTTAAGGCTTTAATAAGTGTCTAAATTATATCAGTTTGTTAGACATCACTGTATTCACTGGTGTCAATAATTAACAAGCCGTTTCGTCAGTGGCAAGGATCTTTTATTTTTCGTAAAAAAGGTAATTATGCTTTCATACTTTTTGGTCATTTGCAAATTGCTTGACATTTAAAAAGCGTTTTGATTTTTTATTATAACACAAAAAGGCATTTTGCAAAAGCTACTTAAATTGTTGTTATCTTATCTAAAAAAAACACACAAGGAGTTGACACACTTAAATCCTCAGGGAAACCTGCAATATAGATTCAATGACTGACTTCTTTTTGAGGGTTTGTATAAATGTCTATGAATAAATCTGCATTTCTGATGACTTTTTGACAGTCATTTCTGGACAAGGGAGCAGCTGTGGTAACATTAGTAATTTTGTCTCTGATAGGTTTATACTATCTCCTATGATCTAAAAAAAAAAAAAAAATTGAGACGAGATAAAATTAATTTATGGAATAAAGAATGGTAATTATATACTGGCTTAATATTAATCAATGAAAATTTAACAAGTATCCAAATTATATCAGTTAAGTAGGCATCACTCGTCCCTGTTTTACAGTTTCATCACCGTCTGTTTCATCAGTTGCAAGGAGTTTTTATTTTTCATAAAAAGGAAAAATTAAGCATATTATTAGGCTATCATACTTCATCTCAAAAATGAATATTTAATAAGCCTTCTTTTTTTATTAAAACACAAACACGCATTTTACGCAAGAGATTTTTCTTTAAAAGCATTTAAAAATTATTTTGTTTAAATTCACGCAATGTTGTTGACACTTAAATCTTCAGGAAAACTTGTGACACAGATTGAATTATCTAGTTTGTATTTGTTTTGCATATAGCTTACCATTTGTTTATCACGTAAGCCTGTTTATTATACTTCTTTAATATGAAGGTAACAAACAAAAACAAGAGGGAAAATACAAACACAATGCAGGTAACGTTTGCTGAAGCACATCCAGTTACATTTAAGGGTGTTAAATTGGGGCGCTATTTAACAGGTGACAGTTTGGCCTAATTGAAAGTTTGTTCATCTTTTATTCGGATTTTATTTGTGGTCTTGCTCGCTGTGATTGAGAAAATCAATAAAGTACATAATTCAATTAGCTTTGATAATAGAGTATGGCAAAGGAACATGGGGAGGGGGTAAGCAATTCCCCGCCCATGGTACTGATCTATTACCTCCCTTTAATTTGTACGCATTCATGGCACAGCGGGATAGTCTGATTTGGACATCATCCGTCCACAAGACATGCTTTATTAAGGTAAATGTCATGTTAAATTTCTTAAATGTCGGGGGGAAATATTTTGACATCAGATTTGTAGAATTGGGGACTTCAGATTCGCATGTTAACAAGATATTACTAGGTATCTTATTTGTTGGACCGAATGAAGTTTTATGGTTCAGATGCTGGTATGTCAGAAAAGATTTTCAGCTTTCAGGGTTTACAGGAACATGATATGTTGTTTTACAAAGCTATATTCCAACTGTTCACGCAAGGATGTCCATGTCATCTAGTAGTGCAAACATAGGTTGTAATATGCACGCAGTGGGAACATGAATTCAGAAAAAACACAAAAAACATTTAAATACTATATTTTTGTCAGAGGTTAAAGAGGAGACTCCATTTGTCTTAACTAAAATTGCACTTTATATGGGCGACATGATATATACATGATTTGCACTGGTTGAACCTTGCTCGATCAGCAGCATTATCACAAAGGGACATGATAACGTCATTCTCTCCCATGCAACTTTCTGTGTAACAAACTGAACATAAACACCAAAAATAAACTGCAAAATGATTTGAATTAGAGATACTCGTGTTCTTTATGACTTTGGGAATATGGGTAGGCCACAGATACCGGTTTAAAAAAAAAAAAAAGTCTTATATTCTTATATTCTAATAGAATATAAGACTTTTTTTTTCTTTTTTTTTAAACCGGTATCTGTGGGGTAGGCGGGTACTTTTGAAGAAGTTTAATTTCAAAACAGCCTCTTCAGTTTGATACTTTGTATTTTGTTTTTGTTAAAAAGGAAAAGAGGAGGCCATCTAACTCATGATTCTTCAGTGTCATTACCTACTGTCATTTTGAAAATAAGCTTACCAGGTCAAGCAGAAGTAAACCTTATTACTTCACAGTGGACACTGACTGCCTATTTGGTCATTTTGTACACAATCTTGTTGATTTACTAGGGTAGTTAAATAACATTTGATGGTATGATATTGTAATATTGCTCGTGAAAGTTTGGGGTTTTGGCACCTTTATAGTGTCCATAGTGTTGCTGTTATAACAGTCCATAGTGTTGCTGTTATAACAGTCAATAGTGTTGCTGTTATAACAGTCCATTGTATTGCTGTTATAACAGTCAATAACAGTCCATTTTGTTGGTGTTACAACATTCCATAGTGTTGCTGTTATAACAGTCCATAACAGTATATTTTGTTGGTGTTACATCAGTCCATAGTGTTGCTGTTATAACTGTTATAACAGTCCATAACAGTCCATTTTGTTGGTATTACAACAGTCCATAGTGTTGCTGTTATAACAATCCATAACGGTCGATTTTGTTGGTGTTATAACCGTCCATAGTGTTGCTGTTATAACAGTTCATAGTGTTTCTGTTATAACAATTCAAATTGCTGCTGTTATAACATTCCATATTATTGGTGTTATAACAATTCATAATTTTGCTGTTATAACATTTCACAATGCTGCTGTTATAAAAATCCATATTGTTGCTGTTATAACAGTTTGTAATGTCATTATAACGATTTCTATATAGTAAAAAACTAAATTTTGTTGAGCTCTCAAATAAAACACCAAGTTCTATAACTATTAAAGATGTACATTTTCAGAATGATGTCAGCAAATATTCGTTATTTTGTTAAGAAAGCAATTTCTTCTATTGTTATACCGTAACTATTTTGCAAATGAGCAACGACAGTGAAGGAAGTGTCCTTTAATCCCAAAATGACAAATGCTGTATATAACATTGACAGCTGATTACGAATAAAATTCTCCACCTTTACGCTTTAATACCAGTCTTGTTTATCGGTAATTATGGGGGAATGAAAGTTTGACGATATTTATCAGTTTAATCCTGCCAACTGAGCAAAACTAACCTGTCAAGATGGAAGGTTATCATAGACACACGGTCTGTGTCTTATCAAAACCTTTCTTTGAAAATCTCTCCCTAAACATCTTGGCAACTTACAATAGGTTTACATTTTGTTGCATTATCATTGAATTTAATTTCATATATATAAAAGTAAAAGAAAAAAACAAAAACTTTCAGTTTAGTTTCTATCAACAGTAATAAGTTGTTCTATTGAGAACAAATTGTTGACACTGTCTATTAAAATGTTGACAGTATTCATAACTTGTCAATTTTAATTTCAGGTAAATAAGTTTTAATATCTTTTTCTTCAATCTGACAATGTCGAAAGTCTTTAATCCCCTTTTCCTCTTATCGGAAGTTTTTGCATTAAGTGTACCTGAACATATTGAGTTATCTAATAACAGCTTTTGATTGGTTAGTTATCTTCTTCAGTACTTCAACCGACCAATCAGATTGCAAGATTTTGTCATGGGTTAGTAGTTTGTAAGGTAGGGTGAACATTTTATTGAAGTTTACTGATTTTTCGCCAAAGTTTACTTTTCAAATCATATACAAGTGATAATTTATGTAAATTGGCAGTAAGAAGTGATGAGACTTACTGGACTAATGGATTTGTATGGATTTACAATGTATGTGTTGACGATTTAAGATTTGTGTGGCAGAACTTGGCAAATTTGTTGATAATGTGAAAATGTGTGTTTCTATAGTTTGAAGGAGATTTTTGATTAACACATTATCGTGGGCATTTCAGGATTGATACGGAGGGAAGTTAAGTTTGTATATATGTGGTTGGATCTTGGATTCATCAGAGGTTACTGTATATGGTGAGAAATTATAATTACTTCTGCCTATTTTTAATTGATCCTTAATCATTTTATATTTTTTCAATGACTGTGATAGAGGAATAGCGTAATGTAAACAAAGTAGGGTTTGTTATAATTTATGAAATTGCACCATATAATAATTTGCAGCATGTTCTTTCTTCGAAATAAATAAAATAAATAGGATGGGTTCAATTATAAGGAATTCTTTCCTGAGTTGGAAGACTCTTCTTTTTTTTTATTAAGCAGATGCAAACAGTAAGGAACAAAACATATTCCATCGAGTGATAATATTTCTCATATTCGAGCATGTTAATTTTAACAGTCATTTTTATACATGTTGACATTTTTTACTTGTGATTTAGTTTTTCCAATCAAATTACCAGTGCCAAATCATGTGAATTTCATACATTTTATGAACATACCATTATTTAGTTTCTTTCAACATTAGTTGGTTTAAAAAAGGGGAGTTTTGTAGTTTGCATTCACTTATAGAAAGTACAAAATAATGAGTATTTTTGTCACTTATTTCATTTTAAAACAAAAATAAAATGTTATCTATATTGCTTCAAACTCAGAATAATTATAACTCTGATAATAAAAATAATGTATTCACATATACAAAGCAAAATATATTCACTGCAATCAGAAGAGACAAAAATAGAAAAAGGAGAATTTTGGACAAGTAGCAGAACATTTAATTTAATTTGCAACTTAAAACCTTTTCACAAGAATAATGTACACCTGCAGTTAAAGTCTACTGTATTGAATGAATAATGTATTTGTCCTTCTGGAAAGACACTGTCCTGTCTCATTAATGTGTGTGTCTCGTATTTACTCTCCAGTTCCTTTGCTTTAAATTTGTAATCCTTTACATTTCCCCGATTATACTGCTTCTTTCAATCAGTATCGCGATCTTCATTATTACCCATAATGCTCATCTTACAAACATTTTACAAAATAAATCTCAAACTTGGCTTCAAGCTCCAGCGGGTAAATTGTCTTCATAGTAAGCATGCCTATTCAGATATGAGCGCTTGTCCAAGATTTGAAGATTTATTTTTATACGATTCAAAAATTAAACAAATAGAAATTTTATATCGACCATAAATGTCAGCTGAAACAATTGCTATTGTTCTTTATGCTTGCTTTTGAGGATTTGGAGCAGAATTTGCCAAGTTTCAGATAGGGGCCTTACAATGCGCTATAAATGTATGGGAATTTGTGAGTTATGTATCCGGTTCATTCCTTAAATTTAAAAGCAAGGGTAATATGTTATGTATCGATCAATATTGCAATCGTGACATTTATTATATACAATAAAAAAAAACACATTGTATCAGAAAGATCAAATTTTGTTTTATTAGAATGGTTTTATAAATAAGTTTAATACTTGCATTTTAGGCTTCCTCATACACGGACCTTAACAAATAGATAGGAAACTGTGAAAAAATATCTAAATATCAGGTGGCACAGTGTGGAAATTTCACAAAATATTGCCCAACTTTTAAAACACATCATGAAGAGTTTTATGCATATATATTTCATATATGTCAAAACCCATCACAAATTTATTTATTGTTAGGTCTGACTGCTCATACATGATATTGGCAATGGAATGATAAAAAAAGTTTGGTACCATACGGGGTATATTCATTTTGAAATGTGTCAATTTCTGAAAAAACTTTATACAATTAAATCTACACAAAACTCAGTGTACCCTTTCTTTTGCAACTGAGTATACATTGTAAATATGTGGTACCAGGCTAAATACGTCATATGGTATATACATCTACATTGTAAATATGTGGTACCTGAGTCTAAATACATCATACATCTATATTGTAAATGATGTATAGTATCAGTCTACATATAGTATATACATCGTAAAATTATATAGTATACATCTACTTGTAAATATGTTACCAGTCTACATTGTACATAATAATGTAATGGGTAAGATTATAAGCCTATAACTGCCAATCTAGGGATGTGTCATCATTATAATGGGGGAAAGTCCACCGATGATTATAAGTGACTTCATTAGTGGACAAGATTACGTCTGGAGTTATCTCCCTTGTTTTGATCATTGATCACGTAAACTCCGACATCACTGAGATAGAATCAAACCAAGGGATAAGCTTGTACACTATCGTTGACGGGTAACTTAAAGTAGCGAGGACGCTAATTAAAATTCTGCGTGTGTACATCTCTGCTTATGTGACATGAAGGTAGAATCGGATAACGTCGGGGTAACGGAAGACTTTCAGTGGGGAGCCTTTGTTGTAGTTAATTGGGATTCGCAACTCTTATAATGCGAGTAAACTTATTGACGTGTATTTTGATACTGTATGCTTATTATGTATGCATATATTCTTTTGAAAGCAGTATATGCATATATTTTAGCCGATATATTGGCTTGAAATAAGATGCTCTGCATTTCATATTATTCTTCAGCGTGTAGATATTTTATAGCTATGAGGTTTCAAGTTTGATATAGAAAATGAGATGGGTTCTATTTCCTTTTATTACGCATATTGTGTGTGACGCCATTTTGGGAACGTAATATAACAATATTTTAAAATTTAAAATCTCTGTCTCACTTCTTCACTACCGTGACGCAGATGGCACATTTCCACTAATCTGCAGTAGTTTATTTTATGCACTGTTGATTTAATGCGGTAATAATCTTGCCAAAATAAAGTCGTAAATGTGTAAATTGTGATGTCTGTATCAGTAAATATTATACATTCCATTAAAAATTATAAAAATAAGGATAGCGCTAAGTAAAAGTGACATCTTTATGATCCTTTACAAAATTATCCTGTTCATTCAGTGTGAAATGACAATTTTATTGATGTTCAAAAGGGAAGTTTTAAAAGTTTCCCATTTAATTTTAATATAATATAATTTAATTTAATGGGATAAGCAATTTTTTTTCCTTACTGCGTTTTTCTAGGTTTATATGAATTTGAATCTTAACAGGTTTTTAATTTATTATTAGACACCTGATTAATCCAAAACAGTATTAAAGAATCAAACAAAAGTGTATTGTTTTCTCAACCTATTTCTGGAAATTAGTCATATCTCAATCTCAGACAGGTGTTAATTCAGTGGAAGGGGACAGATTCACCAGAAATTAACACCAATCAACATTAACCCTTAATACATAGATTGGAAACAAAGTTAAGCTTTGTATGTTACCTTGCGAAACCTGGTGATCTTTGTACTCGAGTTTAGTCATCCATGATCATTTTTAGGTTTGAGGAAATGGTTGTAGTAAATGATTATTTTATTGTGACAGTCTCTTAGTTTTGACATTATTTTTTTCGGCAATAAATGTTTCTAAATAAGTTTTGACATGATTTATACAGACTTTAAAGTTCTTCCAAGCAGTCCAAAATGTATTGTTTTCTTAAATCTATGTATAAATGGTTAACGTTGATTGACGTTCATCTTTGCCCATTTTGTACTCTTCCAGTTAACACCTGTCTGAGATATGACTAATTTTCAGAGATAATTTAAGAAAACAATACATTTCTGTTTTATCATTTAATATATGGCTTAATGTTTTCAACACATTTGATCCCATCTTCGGAAGCCTTTTCTGGATTAGTCAAACGTTTAATCCTAAATGGTTAATCTTTTAAATCTAAGATACAGATAGCAGGTTATCTGCGATACCATCACAAAGGTTTATTGTTTATTGGTTAAACATTTGGAGATCAAATGTCTTTAAATTGATAGCTCATCCGATGATAAGGTGGATAATGTTGGGAGTGTGTCCTCGTCTTTGGCAGTTGTCAGTGACTTTGATATCAGTATAGTTTTGGATAAGTTCCTAATATGTTTGAACAAAAATGCTAGGGAAGGAGTATAATATTATTAGGTATGTAAAAAAAAAATCTTGTTGAAAAATTTACATTTATTATACCTAGTTTGCTAATTTAACGTTTGCCACATCAACTATATATGTTTTATCTCTCAGATATATTGTTTTAAAAACAAGTGAATTCCTTAAATACCATGTTAGCTTCAACTGGATTCTTAATTTGGTACAATATTACTGGTACCAAACATGAAATGCACATCTTAAGCTTGGGTTCATGTTTGGAGTCATACAGCATTAAGTGTAAGGAGTCTAAATAATGCTTTAAGATACTGTTGCAGTGTGTCACATATTGGGCTTTTGTATTTGTTGGAGCCATATGATGCTGTTTGCTGATGACATAACACTGTTGTCCAATTAAATCAATAGATAAATAAGGTTATCTATAGTCACCTGTAATCCTTATATAATGTTTCCATAGTAACTTAGTTGTCACTGTTTTTTGTGTAGAAGCATGAACCATTGTTGATATATGTTTTTTCAACCTACTTTTAAGAATGCAGTCTCTTATAAAAAAGAAAATGTTCTATCTTTTTTGTCTGAAATACCTATTTGAGGATGGAAATAAATACAATGAATGTACTTATATTTATATTTGGGGAGAACCACATGGGATTGTGGTAAATATAACGTAATTTGTTCAACAATGCCTTACACAATAAATGTTCTTATATCGTTGTGGAGAACCACATAGGATTGCGGTCCATATATCAGCAATATCCAATTTCTTAAAAAAAAAAGAAGACTTTTGCAAATGCAAACATATTAAATTTCTTTTTACGCCAAATGTTGCCACAGATATTGGGACTATTGAAGGCGGAGATCTGTATCACGATTAATTCTTTATGCTATCAAATTCTTGGGATTGTTGAAATGTAGCTCAATATCAGAATACTTTGTAATACCTGCATCTAAATTCAATACTGTTCCACAAATTTGCTCCTATGAAAGTTTCAGGGAATCAAAAACGCACAGCGCATCATACAATTTGTTGCATCAAAAGATTGGTTTGTTCAGAGATCTAAGAAGTAGTTAATAACGTCTCTGGTTGGTAATGTTTGAATGGTGTTTTACGTAATTTTTAGCAGATTTAAGGCTTTAGCATCAAAAGCATACCTTTCTTACCAGATAAAAATGGCATGACAATATAATAATAACAAGATAATAAAAAAAATGAAATTTTTATAATCTATGTCTGGTAACAGATCTAGTCTATAAAATTGAACTTCTAACCGAGCCATTTTAATATTATGATTTACAATGTTGCAATATTGCTGTTGACCTGTTAAAGCTAGCCAAAAAAGGGCCAAAGTAAGACACCACTAACTAAACTAGCAAACATGACTAACATTGGTAATCTCAAAGTACAATCTTGTAAATATCAAAAGACACGTTTATAATATGTGTATATAAACAGACCTTTCTCCCCAGGATATTTGCCCCAAGTTCAAAAATGACTAAGTGAACTTTGGGAATTTTTACATGCAGCTGAACTTACTTGTAAATGAACAAAATTGTATGTCAAAGTTTGCGTCTCTCTTTCTTAATGTTCTAATATTCAGTTAGAAGGGCTTCAGTACAAAACGTGCATCGAACAAATCAGGATTTTTTTTTATATAACCTCGAAAACAATATTGTCTTAATATGCAAACTCTACATACACATCATAAACATGTTCTGTATTTACAAGATTGCACCAAGGCAACATAGATCATCCTGAAAAAGCAATCAGGAAATTTTGATAAACCCTGCATAAAGACTGTAAGAAGCAATTAATGAAGTTTGATTATTTCTTTATAAAGCCTGATTGCATGTTGGGATGAGATAAATTGTGGCATTCATGACATTTTGTTTCAGTATTTACAGAATCTGCTTGGTTTATCGATCAGAGTAATAAAAAATAAAAATACTTACTTCATTAGATGTTACACCCCTAATTAATACAGCTTGATAAACTTGCATGCAATAGTGAATCAATATGATGTTATTATAGATGTTGTATAGGGAAGCTTCAAGGTGAGGAATGCCTTACAATCTGTTTTTGAAAAGTGATGTTGGTTAGATCACAGACCTAATAACACATTTATTAATATGTCTGTGGTTAGATCACAGACCTAATAACAAATTTATTAATACATGTATGTCTGTGGTTAGATCAGAGATGTTACAAACCACTCCTACTTCCATGAACAATTTAAGGAGGACAGGGAAACTATGAGGAAAGTCTAAACTGGAGCTAAATTTGTATTACATTAAAAACTGGCAATCTTTATTTTTTATTATTACATTTTTTCTACATTACTATATTAAGTATTTTAAAGCAAATTGGTTTAGTGTATTTTTTCTTCTTGATTATATTGCACCAATAATGTATTTAAACTTTAAGTAGAAGAAAATGTTTAAATTCTTCATTGTTTTAACCTCTTACTTAATTACATGCAAGCAGGTTTGAAGTCAAACTGATATTGGATCAATTTCTTAATTCTAATATTAATGCTTCATAAGTGCACATACCTAAATGCTTTCAGATTGACATGTGCCATTTTATGTATGTTTGATGACAAAAATTACACTCTCCCTAAACAAAGATCTAAGAAGTAGTAGGTCTCTGCCCTAAACGAGAAATTTTGTAAACAGTTGAAAAGAAGATAATGTTGGAGTTTCACTTTTCCCATGTGAACCCCTCTATAGCCCACCCCCAAATTCGTGTCCCTTTGTTTTTACAAGGATTAACCAAGTATCTCCTGGCATGATGGCAATACCCCAACCCTGATTGATGTCACACCTGCCCCTTTGATATCCTTAATTGATTTGACAATTTTACAAGTGCTCCCTTTATTAGTGCTGCCATAGTCTGGCCACAGGTCACTCCATATTCTGTTCCTCAATATTCAACTTAAGTAAGGGACATTTGATCAAATTTATAAAAAGTCATAAAGTTCTAAAGCAAAAAAAATATCATTAAAGTCTAAAGTGGCAAAAAGTGATGAAATTCTAAACAAATCTTTTTTTAAACTTTGATAAAAAAGATGTTGAAACTGTGTTGTCATATTTCCCCAATGAAAAAACTGAAATCAGCTAGCAATTTAAACATACTGAAAATTGGCCTTAAATTTGCTTCATATAATTATATATTGTACCTGATTATTTTTAATTTGTTTGTAGTTTATATGCCTCGTATTTATTTTGGTTCTATAGCGTGATCACAACCAGTTTGTCTGAACCACATTATTCATTGATTTATTGATTCTGTATCAGATTTATAATTTGTGTATAAATTAATATCAATAACAATTATGCATGCTCTATATTTCAAGTTTTTTAAAAACGTTTTGAATAGGCATATAATATAACCACCAAAGAATATTTTAAACACAATATTTGTTTTAAACTAGTTGTAAAATTATTGAATAAATACAATAGTATGCATTGCCATGTAAAGCGATATAATCAAATAACATATTCAGAAAAGGTTCCCATACAAAAAGTGTTCAGAGGTTGAAAAAGGTTCCCATAAAACATATATTGATAAAAAGACATATTCCAAAAGGTTCTCATTCAAAACAAGTTCGGACAGATTCCATCCAAAAACATCCCATGTAGATTCCATCCAAAAATATCCCTTGTAGATTCCATCCAAAAAATATCCCTTGTAGATTCCATCCAAAAAACATCCCTTGTAGATTCCATCCAAAAAACATCCCTTGTGGCAAGTCTACAAAACCACCCCTCTTCATGAAGCTACTTGACACCTATCTCCCCAGTAGGGGTCCTGTGGTAGTTCTGCAAATTCAAGTAGTAGTAGGGGCCATAAACTCACACAAATATTTACCAACCTCTTATCTGTCATAATCCTTGCAAATACCGAAGTGTGAAGTTTTAATTTTATCACTCTAATAAAAATTTCACTTAAAGAAAGTGCCTCATAAAATCATAAGTTAATTCCAGTGTGGAGAAACTGCATGCAGCTTAGTTCTTGTTTAAGGTAATTTTTTAGATCTAAGAAGTTATAATTACAGAATTGAAGTCAGTGTTGATTTGAAAATAGGTTATATATATTCATATCAGATTTTAAATGAAAAATAAAAAGCTAAAATGTTTTTGTAAATTTATTAATTTTATGAGAAAAGCTATTTTTAAGCAGGTTTTGTAGATTTATTAATATGATGTAGAAAGCTGTGTTTAAGCAGTGACTTCAGATTGTAGATTGTGTACATATATTTTGGTAGTAAAGATTTTGATACCAATATTAAAATCATTGACAATTTTACGGTTTCTAGAATTTGGTGGATTTATAATTTCACAAATTGCAGACTGTCCTTATAGTTTGTGTTATTTAATTTTGTACAAACTATTTCTTTCTTCACAAAAATATAATTATTAATGTGGCTTCTTATTCTAATCGTTAATAAAACACAGATAAAAAATGAAATCAGTGCCAGATTGATCACCAGGGGGCTCTGTGTGCGAGTTGTTGGTCAATTTGCGTCAGGAAATGTCCGTGATTGGATAATACTGGACATTGTGCGAGACTTATACTAAATCTCTAAAGGTGTTAAAGGTTTCCTCTAATTAGAAATAGTTGAGTTGTCCCCGATTTCCGCGGGCAAATAAGTTTTCACGATAATCCCCGCATTATTTACCCTGCTCTTGAATCCAATAACTGTTTGTATCAAAGTGTCATGGACGAGAAGTAGTAGCCTCGGTAAACAGTATAAAGCTTTGAGAATCATGAAATTTACGCCATTATGTACACAGAACTTTTATAACTTTCACTGTTCTTATAAATGTTGTACAATATCAGAAAATTTTCGTAAGTTTGAACAATCCAACCCTGTTTGTACTTCTGATAAATTTTGAGTGTGTAATACGGATTTCACTTGTAATACTAAAGTAAATATGGACAAGTTTTTAGGGCAATGTCGTAGAATCAAACTTATTTCCAATGTCTGTTTTTCACTTGTCGTGGAGTAAATAAACCACCTGTTGAAACAGTTGCAGATTGTAAGAAAAATATCGATGTAATTTTCTCAAGTGATTTCAAGTACGTCTATTTAAGATCCTGGTACGGTTTGTTTGAAATAAATTTTTGGTTTAATAATGATTTTTATTGGAACGAGCTGGTTACATTTGTAAAAATCAATTGAGCAGAAAATTTGCACCTATAATGGATGTAAAGAACGGAAACATATATTGTATTCTAGCTTGAATAAATTGTTTCTCTAAAGACCTTTTGTTTTCATCGAAATGTGAATCAATTATGGGTAATTGAATTTCTCTAAATCTTGATCAGTCTATGAAATATGAATAGAAGTTAGTAGTTTTCTGGCTTTAATGTATTTTTTATATTTTTACTAAGAAAGTTTGATGTTATGCACTTTTATTGATTAAACAAGTACATGTATGGAAAATCGCTTGCAAGGTTGTTTTGTTTATTAGTTCTTTATTATATCCAGTACAGTGACTTTTCATCCCTTTATATTTAGGAAATTGAGCTTTCTGAAAAAGCTAAGCTTGTCTTCTTGCTTGTTTATTTATAAACATGAATATTAAACTTGTCTTTTGTCTATTTTCAGAATAAAGACATGACCTTTTAAACCAGACAAATAACTTAACAGAAGACCAGTTACCATGGCAGCTACAATTCTGACCTTTGTGACCTTGACTATTCTGCTGAGTTCGACCCTCTGTGAGGAGGTCACACCAACACTGACCTTTACCATCACCGAGGGGCAAGCAGATGGAGCTTTCGTCGGAAGTGTGGCAAGTTCCAGCTTGGGTGCCACTGCTGAAGAAAAGGTGAACATGAAGTACAGTTTTTTGATAAACAATTACGCCACGTTATTCAGCCTTCAAGATACAACTGGGAATATATACACCATGGTTTCAGTCGATCGCGAATCAGTTTGTAAATTTCTTAAGGAGTGCGTAGTAACCTTTCAAGTCTCGGCCATTTCCAGCGGATTCTTCCAGCAAATTCTCGTCAGGGTCGTTATTGAGGATATAAATGATAATGCTCCCTTGTTTCCTAACGAAACTCTAAGGCTCCCAATTTCAGAAAGTGTGACCATAAATTCCTCCTACCCAATTCCCAGTGCTACGGACAAGGACACCGGTGGTACGAACGGCATTCAGACCTATGAAATAAACCCTCCAAGTAGCATGTTCGGTTTGAATATTTACAAGAATTTCGATGGAAGCTTGGAACTGCAAATCTACGTCAAGCAGCTGCTTGACCGTGAAGTGCAGGAGTTGTATCAGATAAAGATTGTAGCGCGCGATGGGGGAATTCCGCAGAGCTCTGGAACGATGAATGTTGAAATAATAGTGACGGATATGAACGACAATAAGCCTGTGTTTAGTGATGATTTATACAACATATCAATTGTGGAAGACACTCCAGCTGATACGGTGATCTTCACTCTTCATGCGGAAGATAAAGACAGCGGTGTGAATGGTCAAGTTTCGTACAAAATCTCCGAACAGCAACCGAACGCTGATCAAATAATGATCGATTTTATGGTGGACTCTTCTACTGGCAATATTAAAGTTAACAGGAAGTTAGAGTACCAGGCAAACCACTACTACAGCTTTATTGTCGAGGCGCTCGATAACGGTACTCCGACACAAGTATCTAAGGCTAAGATTTTCATCTATGTCACCGACACTGGTAATAACAAGCCAAAAATTTCATTGACTCTGTTGTCACCTGGAAATATTGGATTTGTGAACATTTCGGAAAACGCTAACATGGGTGATTTTGTGGCATACGTAAATGTTGAAGATACTGACACTGGGGATAATGGCAATGTTTCTTGTAGAGTTTCAAATAATTTTTTTAAAGTGATCGCTATCAATGAGTTCAGTTTTAGAGTTGTGGTGAGTAACACATTGAATCGCGAGGTTTTGGATTTGCACACCGTGAATGTGACGTGCTCGGATGCGGGATCCCCACCTTTGAGTTCATCAGAAAGCTTTTTAGTTCGGGTAACAGACTTCAATGACAACAAACCAGTTTTCAAAATTTTGAACTATATGGCAAGTGTTTATGAAAATACCATGGAAGACGAAATTATTCTGCAAGTTTCTGCTACTGACAAAGATATTGGTAAAAATAAGGAACTTCATTACATGATCAAAAATCAGGGTAGAATTGTTGTGAATGCAAATACAGGTGTTATTTCTGTGAAAAAGTTTTTCAACCGAGAGACAGAACCTGTGATAATTTTCGAAGTTCTGGCGATAGATATGGGAGATTTGCCACTGACAGGAACCGCAACTGTGACCCTTACCATTAAAGATAGAAATGACAATGCACCTAAATTCATACAGTCTGAATATGATTTCGAAATTGTTGAGAATCTCAATTCGGGAACAAGCATCGGACAGTTTATTGCAACAGATGAAGACATCAATGAAAATGGACGATTTACTTTTTCGCTTTCGCCCCAGTATGTCTCCAGAACTTTCCCTTTCATTATTTTCGCTGACGGAGTAATTCAGTCAAATCAAGCCCTAAATAGAGAAGAGCAGAGTAGATATGATTTTGTCGTGTTGGTGACTGATCAAGGTGAACCCAATCTATCAAGCTCCGTACCTGTAACTGTAATTGTTAAGGACGTAAATGATAACTATCCAAATATCACATTCCCGGTAAAAGATAATAAAACAGTTTCAGTGTTGTACCCCAACAGTCCCGATGATCTGGTCTCTCAGGTTCAAGCCCATGACCTGGACGATGGTGAAAATAAAACGCTAAAATACAAAATTATCAAAGGCAATGAGTTGGCACTGTTTATGATGGAAGTGGAAACGGGTAAAATATTTATTACTTACGATATTAAAATAGATCAAGACTTGACAATAAAATTGCTGATTGAAGTCAGCGACAGCGGAGTAGAAGTTAAATCCTCGACGGCAGAACTTATTATCAATGTTGTGTTCACCAATGCCACATATGCTCCCGTTGAAGGCGACGACAACAAATACGTCATAATTTCCGTCGTTGTTGTTATCGTCACCATCTTGATATCGGCAGTGATCATCGGAGTCATCTTCCTGCTGAGGTCGCTCGACAAGAAGAGAAAGGTGTTGGAAGGCCAGAGACGCACCGAATCAGATTGCGGCTTTACAGCAAAACCTACACTCTTCATCATCAACAATTCCGGCGAGTCGAGTACAGACTATCTGAATACGCAGATTGAGGCGGGCAAGAAGAAAAAAGAAGTGAGTTTCTCCCTTGACGACCATGAGTCGATCAATCCCTACCAGCAACTGGGACTCAAGATCACCTCAAACCCAGATCCCATCAGCTATGCACCACCAGATAAGGTAAATATAAATGGTAGTCATGAAAATAAATAGAACAGACGTGCCGTTAAAGGTTAAGGAATACGAAATGGATATGAAATTAAATTTACCGTAGTAACAGATATTCTTAATATAGTTCTTTATATAATGTAAAGTTTGGAAGGTTAAAATAACTTTAGAAAAACTTAAAGGGAATGTAGCCCCACATCCAAACAATTTTTATTATTGAGAGCCCTGAAAAACTTGGAAAAGGGTGAAAGAGTTATCAAAATCGGATAATAAACAAACAAGATATGACCATTTAAAGGTTCTGTTGAAACGGATATGGAGAGCTATGACATCATAGTTCTAAATGACCATATATGGAATATTACTGAATATTGTACTTTACTGATTTACAGGGGGGAAATAACAGAAACTGTATGAAAAATATGTTTAATTAAAAGTAATAAAGTGATACGACTAGGAAAGTATTTTGAATTCATTTGCAGTGATTTTCTTTGCTTTAAAAGATATTTATCAATATGCCATATATAGTAATTTAGAACCATGATGTCATTATAGTTCTGAAAATGGTGGTGCCTATATTCATTTAGAACAGCTTTCAAATGGTCATATCTTCTTTTTTTATCATCTGATTTTGATAATTATTTCATCTTTTCGCAAGTCTAAATAATAATGATTATTTGACTGTGGGGCTACATTCCCTTTAACAAATCTAACCATGCTGCCGTTGGTGAGACGCATTATTGTATATGACATGAATGGCGGTTTCATTCTTCTAAGAAGCAATATTTTGTTCTTTAAGCTTAATTTTTTTGAAAAATCACTAATATAATTAAAACTTCAGTAAGTAACATAAAAGCTGTAGATGTAATCTGTTCTAGGCTCTCAGACTTCGTATAAGTGCATATTTACGATAATCGATCGCCAATGATTTATGTGTTTTAAATGATGAGAAAATTGCATATATTATTTAAAACAGTAATTTGTTAGGATTACCTTTGATATATCAAAACTCACTTGGTACGATATGAATCTGACCAATCATCATACTGTTAATCTCATCTTCTTTCACATGCATCACTAGTAATATTAAAAGGGGTTTTATGATAAGTATGACAAGTGTGGACATTATACCTGTTAACCCAAGAAAACATAAATGATCATTTTGAATTTAATGTTGTTTAACGGCTCAGCGACACAGTATAGGTTATTAAGAGCCGCCCCAGAGAGAGGGGAAGGATACATATGAATCCGAGAACCGTGCCCTACTCTTATTATCGAATAGATTCCTATATGGTTCTTTAATGTGCTCGGAGGATAGACCGATACACGGGACCGCCTGGTTTACGTCCCCATCCGATGGATGAGGCTAATGGAAAGTGTCTTGCCCAAGAACACACCGACGAAACTCAGTTGCACCTCGGAGGATTGAACCCGGGGCCTCCGGTTACAAATCCGCCGTGCTACCGACTACGCCATGCCAGCCCCCTTCGAAAAACCACTATGTGTATGAAATAGAAATATTTGTCTATGAATAATTTGGGTTGGGATGGTAGCAGGGGAGACGTAGGGAGGGGGCAGGAAATGGATACTAAGAATGACAATCAGCTGCCAAAGATAACTCTTGTGTGAAGAAACTGTGTCTACACATTTTTTCAGGAGCATCATGAATAATACCATTTATCAATTGAACATATGTTTACTATGTAATTACAATATTTCAGCCCCCACGTATTGACCACGCTGACAAGTCCCGTGACCTGTACGAGAGCCTGAGGATGCAGCAACACATCATGGAGAACAAGCAGAATCAGATCCTCCACCCAGACGAGACGCGTAGCGAATCCTCCGGCGAGACCGTCGACAGTGGACGGGGCACCAGCGAGGAAGATGTACCCAGTATGTCTCCATTACATGGTACGGATATAACAATTGATCTTCCCATACTAAATATGTCTCCGTTCTCCGACAAATGGTCCCACCACCCATCTTCTCCCCTCTACTCATTCATTTTCCATTAGATTGATCATAGGGTCCTCTGACATTGAACCCCCATTGAAAAACATGTCATTTGTGACACCATAATCTCCTGGTTGTGTCGGATGATATCACGTTATCATTTCTTCAAGATAACCAAAACTGTGTCTGCTCCGCCTTGTTAGGGTGTAATGCATTTTCATGTAGTTGGTCACAGAGAAAAAAGACAATTATTATAAAACAAACCAATGTCATTACAAAAATTAATTTGAGTGAATTTTAAAAACTTTACACAATATCACTTTAGTATATTATGAATAATATATATTAACATTGGATTTTGTTTTATATAAAAGCCTAAAAAGAGCAATAAAAAATGTAACACATCCTGATTTTAGAAAAAGTAATTAAAACATTGTAAACCATTTGAAAAAATATTCAACTTGTGTTATTAAATTTTAATTTGTTTTATTTTCGTCATTTACAGATGAGTCGAACACGTTCAACTATGCAGTCCCCATGAAATACAACACCTCCAGTAACCTCGCAGTGAACTTATCAAGGGCAGATAACTACAACAGTATGAATCCCCCACCCATTCCAACCCGGACATACAAACCATTTGCCTCATTTAACAATAATCAAAGTTACCCAAACTCTAGAGGGTATTATAGTGAACACTCCCAACCAAGGGGTGACTCATCAGTTTTTAATACTAGTGCGTTGTCATGGGGACCGCAGCCTTATTCTCAGTATCCATGCACAGTGAACAATATTGCTCAACTTGACTATTCAGACTTTTCATCACTTCCGCCATATTTCGGTGGATCTCTCAAATCGAGAGACGATGATGATTGCTCAACAACAACTTCAGGAAGTTATACACTGCAATCTGTGGAAGATCTTTTGTGAAAGTGAGATCTTCAAAAAAGAAGTTACATAAATGGCAAAATGAAAATTTTGTAAATATTTTATCTGTGATATAACTGTGAAAGTGAAACTTTAATTTCATAATGAAGAGATCTCAATAGTGTGTAATACATTATAGTGGTGAATTATTAATTTGTAAGTGACTTATTGACTCGCAGTATTTGAAAAACAGCATAATTGTGACGATGAACTTACAGAAGTAGTAACAGATGTTAGCTTTGAAATATCCCTTGAGCTTACAACAGATTGCGCGTCAAAATAAATATAAATTTCGACAACATTCGCGACAAACAATGACACCAGGCCTGATTATTGTTCTAGAAATGGGGTTTGAGCTAGAATAAGGTGCTGAAAAGACTCCAGAGGTAGAGAGTAAACCGTACCTAGAACGAGGCAGCAAGAGGTGCCCACATAAATCATAAGGTATGTTATGAGCTCTAATTAACCTTTCTTCATGAAAACAATGATCCAAACTTATCAATTATATTTGTCATGAAAACTATGATTCAGACATCGATTTTAATTAATTCGTCACCAATACAGATCATTGTTATATATACAAAAATTCATTTTAAAAGTACATATACGTTTTAAAAGCCATATTAGATATCAAAACAGTCTAAAATTAGTTTTTAATTACTGATAAAATCTCGACGTCTTACAACTGGGTGTAGATTTTATGGGAGTTGCCTAAATTACATATAAAAATGGGAGTACAACTGAATTTATAAGTCGGTATAATCATTCTTGCACTGTCATACTTGTTTTAATCTGTATCTGTATGCGCTTTTTTTCAGATTGTTCAAAATCGAGTTGATCGCGGGAATTGACCAACGTACGTCGGGAGATGGAGAAACGAAATGTTCCCCCAAGGTAAGACGAATAGTTGATTCAAGGATTCAACAATGCATTATGGGTCTACTCAAGTAAAGTCAATGTAACATTTACTAAAAGGATAAATTAACAGTCGTGCGTCACTACTTAATACTTTAGTCAAATAGAAAAAGAAAAGTCTGCGCTCTGCCACGATTTGTAGTTAATGAAGACGCATGTAACATTTATATATAGTAATGTGAAAAAAGGTTTACAATGGATTTTGTATCCCATAATAGCTAGATTAAATACAGATGTTTGGGTAATTTTTTACAAGGGGTAAAATAAGTAATGCTAAATGTGTGAAATTAAGTTAATTATCTAAGTTGTGTACTTGAAGTGTAAGTAGAGGTTAAATAAGCAGTGTAATTGGTTTTCCATATTAAATTGTATGTCCATTAATTTGTTTTCACATTTACATCATGGTCTAAGTCCAGATGTATCGTAAGAAACATAAATAATCCATGTGTGTGTGTAGAAATGTTTTTACCGGCTACCTATTCCAAGCGCAATGGATGTCTTTATCCTTTTGTAGTTGACGTTATGGTATTAATCAGTTTTCATACCTTTATTAACAGAAACATTATTTTTTTACTATTCAGATACGAGAAAGATGCCATCGTTCAGTGAGGTCACTTGAGGTCCATTATTCTGCCGATATGGAGCGTAACAAGCTTGTTGACAGGTCTAAATATGGCGTTACAGTCGTGAACAAGGACAGGCCCAAATGATGTGTAACGGATGGGATTTAGGGCCGGCCCCTAGATCTTAGAAGTTTCCAACATCATTAATTTCAATCAGATACAAACATTTATTTTAAACCAAAATTATGAAAATAACTGTTGTAATTATATTTACTGTAAAAAAGGGAAATTTACATTGTTTAGTTTTATTGTATAAATATGATGCATACTTGTATAATTATGTGATATTTTCCTGAATTTGAGATGCATGTTAAATGTTACACATAAGTGTTGTAAACATTATGTATACTCAGCGGCATAAGAAAATTGCCACTTTGAAAGCTTTACTATACACCCTATCCACTTTATCAAGCAACATTCCCTTAATGATTCAACCTATTGAAAAACAAAGGAGAACATGAGATTGGCAATGGAATGATAAAAACTTTGGTACCAAACATGGCATATTCATTTTGGAATTTGTCAATTAATTCTAAAAAGACTTTATACAATTAAATCTAAACAAAACTCAGTGGCAACTTTCTTATGCCGCTGAGTTTAGTTTCCTTGGTGCAATAGTTCACAGTCCAAAGATGCTTGCTCACAATTAACTTCTAATTTGTATAATTCATAGTTTACCATGCTGAGGTTTTGTTTTGTTTTTCAATCTGGACTGTACAATTACGTGTGGATTACAGATTTAAATTTCATGTTTCGATGGCACGATATATCTCAATTCTAATATATTTCCAATTAAATGATAAAATATAGAGTATCATACATTGACAGTATTTATTTCAATGATCATTCCAATTCATAAGTGCCACCATTTTGTTGATGTCAGTTATCCAATAATGTGGTTTGTTAAACCATTGTGTGACTTCAAATAAAATTTCAAAGTGAAATTGAGCGTTTTACGGTCACAAATATTATGCGTTAGCCAGTAGAGTAACACGTTACATTTTAGCTATATTAGAATTATAAAATATACATGAACAAACTGAATCATGGCTAAACTCTGTCCTTGTGCAGATTTCATTTAAATATATCTTAACTGTGACATCTTCAGCAGTGAAATGTGATTTGAAATCTACACTTTCTATAGCTAATATAAAAAATAAATATATAAAATTTAACACATGTTATGTTTATATTTTATTCAACGTTTCGGCACAGTGCCTTCATTAACCCTTAGCCCACTATGAATGTATAATGGACTGTCCTTTCTTTGAATTTGGACCAGTCCATTTATGTTACTAAGGGGTGTTTTGGTTAAATATATTGATATTGTTTAATTTTTAGATTAATTCTACTGAAAATAACATTCAAATTATCAAGTACCACTCATACTATTTTATATCACATAACGTCCCTTGTTAGCAGTGTCGAACATCCATTTAATATTCTATTGTATGACACACGTGTAATACAACCTGGAACAATTTTGATTGGTTGAGTTAAACCTGTAACACTACGCAAGTTTATTAACTGAAACTATTTTATTTATTACAAATTCACCCAGATCTGAGTCATAAACTTATTATTTGTGACAGCTTATACAAATAATGCACGTTATACAAAACATTGTTGTTGGTTTGTTAAAAAGTTGGCGTAAACTGCTATTTTGTAAAGAGGTAAAACATGAACTCTTTTATACGCAACTTTATGTGTGAGACGCGACATTACGACATCACTTATTTTATAAAGTGTGTCTGATGTCGTGGCGGTTCTATGTACATCAGAATTGTATTTTACTAATTTGATTGCAATGTTATGTGATAAAAAGGATCTTAAACTCGATCCCATTCCATATAAGATTTATGAAACTCGTTATGAATTATTTTTAATTTAAACTCGCCAAAGGGCTCGTTAAAATTAAAATAAATCATAACTCGTTTCATAAATCTTATATGAAATGGGAACTCGTTTAAGATCCTCTATATATAACATTGATACAAAAGTTGGATGTAAGTCTGACATTTATTGTATGAAAGAAAGGGATCTCTGTAAATACAGTGTACATGTATTTAAATCTGACACAAATACACAAATGTTTACGTTTATTTGTTAATTATGACGGGTCAGTTCTACTTGTGTTCATTATGAGATAAAAATGTTATATTATAAAACGTGAGCAGCATGTTTTAAGTCAGATTTTATAAGATTTTAAAACATATCCATATTAAAATTGACACAAAACTTGAATATACCTTATTTTGCATGCATTTTTTACGTATTATTTATGTACAAATATTTGTTGGAAATATTAAATACTGAAATAAGAAATTGAAATTGTGTTATCCTTTATTTACCAGTTATGTTTTGTATAATCGCTATTGAATTTAAGTAACACACAGAAACCTTTCGGAAAGAAGGTATAAACAGCACCAGACACACCAATGGTTACCCCTTTAAAGTTTCATTATCGTCAGAATGCGCATTGGTGAGCAAACTTAGATTTTAAACTTTGCAGTCTATAACATTAAACACAATACTGAAATGGCTTGACTTTTTCAAGCGAAATTTCAACATTTATGAATTTCGTGTAACAAAGTATACTTCGATTAAAATGTCTACTACATGACAGTCCTTTCTGTAATTAGTTGTAGCTCCTTTTTGTACAAAACACGTTGAGATATATCTGTAATATTACGCGGAATTAGGTGTATATAATAGTGTAGTATAGGTATTTTTTTGATCATGCATTTCTTTTTCCTTTCAGTATATATTTAAAGCTAATGTAGGATAATGAAGAAACATTGAAAACCTCAAATTTTATTTAATTATATGCAAGCAGATTTAAAGTAAAATGGATTAAAAAAACATGCTGATAATTTGGGGCCTGATTGATAATTTTGATGCTTGATCCTACTTAATATTGCCGTGTGCCCCTTTGATTGGTGTGTGTACCTTTAATTGCCATATGTCCCTTTCATGACCCAAAGCACAACGAAGCTAGGAATGAGCATTCCAGACCCGTCCAGGTTAAATTACACATCGGCCCTATTCCGCTTCCCCTTACATGGCACCCCGGACACGACACTAGGCGTTGTAGAAATTTAAAGATTTCTTTTAAATCGATGCAAAACAAGTTCTTGCAACTTATATTAATCACTTCCGATGGCTTCCTTAAGGTAGAACCAATACTAGGGATTGTGGATTTAATATCTTGCTCAAGGACAAATAACATGGCAAGGATCGAATCCATGATCTTTCGATCTGGAGTCAAATCGCTGTACCACTGGATCACGCACTCCACTGTAGAACTTAGAAACAGGAAATGAACATTCCACACGCACATGTAGGGTTAAGCAGAGGCAAGCAGGCCTTCTGAGAAGATGAACATGTACCGGTAGCTTAAAAGTTTAGATATGCAACAACAAAATGTCACGAATTCTCTAACATATTCTAGTAATTAAATCAAAGCAAAATAAAGTTGTTCTAATTAAGATACTGTTATAAGCGGGGCATATACGCCCATCGTTGGCAAGGTTAAGTTTCAGGTTAAATCCTTTTCAAAGGAAAATAATTAAAAAAATATGAATCTGAGAGTTATGTGCTGGATCATGTTGAAGATGTGTGTAAAGTTTCACTGCTGTACACCTACTACTTTGGAAGTTATTAGCCACAATCACTTGTAAAAGGCAAGGTTAAGTTCCAGGTAAAACCTTTTTTCAAAGGGAAACAATTCAAAACGTATGAACCAGAGAGTTATGGGCCTTTATCAGGTGTATTCATTAGATTATCCTGAAGATGTTGTTGTAGACCTTATACATTGAAAGTTATTAGCCACAATCAGTTGTCAGGTAAAAACTAACTAACAGACAGATGGCGTCACAACATAATAGTCCCTACGGGCATATATAAAGGACATTTTACATTAAAGGGACACACGGCAATCTTGAAGTATTTGAAATGGGTGTCTCGATTTATTTATCTAGTACGATTTTTACTTTTACCCTAGTTACATTTAAATAAATCAAATTTTAAATATTCACTATTTCGTCTTATTATACCGTACTATAAATTTTAAATATATTATTGGTGCAATAATATCAAAAATTAATAATATGCAAAAACAAATGGCTTAATACAACTCTTATAGTTAATTTAATGATTGAACAAAGGCCATTTATGTAGAAAAACTAAGGGGACGCTGCTAGTTTTTAAAAAATCAAGATTGCCATGTGTCCCTTTAAAATGTTGTGCCAATTAATTTAGATATTGCTATATACAATTAAACATCAGCCAAAACAAAGAGTATGCATGTTGATGGCGGAATAGCTAGTTGATGGCACTAGTTGATCGCAGAATAGCTAGTTGATGGCAGAATAGCTAGTTGATGGTGCTAGTTGATGGCAGAATAGCTAGTTGATGGCAGAATAGCTAGTTGATGGCGGAATAGCTAGTTGATGGCAGAATAGCTAGTTGATGGCGGAATAGCTAGTTGATGGCACTAGTTGATCGCAGAATAGCTAGTTGATGGCAGAATAGCTAGTTGATGGCGCTAGTTGATGGCAGAATAGCTAGTTGATGGCAGAATAGCTAGTTGATGGTGCTAGTTGATGGCAGAATAGCTAGTTGATGGCAGAATAGCTAGTTGATGGTGGAATAGCTAGTTGATGTCAGAATAGCTAGTTGATGGTGGAATAGCTAGTTGATGGCAGAATAGCTAGTTGATGGCAGAATAGCTAGTTGATGGTGGAATAGCTAGTTGATGGTGGAATAGCTAGTTGATGGCGGAATAGCTAGTTGATTGCGGAATAGCTAGTTGATGGCGGAATAGCTAGTTGATGGCAGAATAGCTAGTTGATGACAGAATAGCTAGTTGATGGCAGAATAGCTAGTTGATGGCGGAATAGCAGGTTGATGGCAGAATAGCTAGTTGATGGCAGAATAGCTAGTTGATTGCGGAATAACTAGTTGATGGCGGAATAGCTGCTTTAAAGGGGTAATATGCAGCTAGTCTGAGGATAGTTGGAGTTGTCTCAATTATTATAAGTAAACATAAGGACGTAGCCAGTATATAAAGAATATAATGGATGCCCCTTTAAAATCCCTTACCATACCTTTAAAACATATGTATATGTATTTAGTTTAATATCCCTACAGTACCTGTAAACATCTGCATATATATTCATTTTAATTTTCCCTTAACTATCTTAAAACATCTGCAGAGGCTTGCATGAGTCATAACCAATCACAAACCAATTAAATTTTTAAATGAAGTCACACGTCCATATTGAGTGGTTACATTTTTTGTTTTTTCTCTCATAAACCCCCATTGAGTCATTAAATGACGGCAGATTATCCACCCATGCATTTCTAACGTTGCATGTAGCACACAGGTGGGCCATGAGTAATTTATTGTGTAGCTGGATATTTTATTTCATTCTGTATTTAAAAAAAAATCACAAATTTAGATTTTATTTATTTTTTATGAAAATTGCTGATTGTTGTATTAAACTTTGTTACGTAATTGTGCATTAAAAACAGGCAGACACAAAAGCAAACAGATTCAGATAATCTATATATTACAAAATGCAACGTTGTCCAGAGAATGGAAGGCGTGCAGCTGTTTCAGTACTGCATTAAGATATAACTTGTATTCAAAGAGAACATGCAACTTGCATTGTTGACAGAGAATTTGCAACTTGCATTGACAGAGAACATGCAACTGTCACTGACAGAGAACATGCAACTTGCATTTAAAGAGAAACTGGAAAACACAATTTGCATATTGCATACAAATTGAAAGAACACACAACATGCATTCTTGCTTTGACAGAGAAAATGCAACCTGCATTCCTGCTGAGAGAGTGAACGAGTATGTGCATTCTTGTATTGACATAAATTATGCAGCTTTTATTACTGCATTGATAGAAAACATGCAACTTGCATTTGTGTGTTAACAACATGCAACTTGATTGTATGTATTGACAGAGAACGTGTAACTTGAACTGAAAGAGAACATGCAACTTGCATTCTTGCTTTGACAGAGAAAATGAACTTGGATTTTTTCATTGACACAGAACAAGTAACTGCATTTTTGATGGAGAAACATGCAACTTGCATTTTTGATGGAGAAACATGCAACTTGCATTTTTGATGGAGAACATACAATTTGCATTCTTACATTGACAGGGAACATGCAACTTGCATTCTTGTGTTAACAGAAAACATGCAACCTGCATTCTTGCTAAGCCTTGCAAATTAAATGTTTGCATTGACAGAGAACATGCCACTTGCATTTTTAACAGAGTACTTGCAACTTGCATTTTTGACAGAGAACATGCAACTTGAATTTTTACATTGACAGAGAACATGCAACTTGCATGCATTCATTAACTGAGAACATGGCTTACTATTATTGTAAAAAATTGACAGAACATGCATTTTTGCATCGACAGAGCACTCTTGCATTAACATAGAAAGACTACTTTTACATTGAAACATGCATGAACATCAGAATTAGATTGAGTCATTTTAAAGTATTTTCAAATGCAATTTTTTTTATGAAAACGAGTCATCTGAATACAGTTAAAATTTTGAATTTCAAAGAAAAGATGAAATAACATTTACCATAGCTAATTTTGGATCCCTCAAAAAGAACAGTGGCATTTTTGGAGAATTTAAGTTTTTTGTTTAAATAAACTGTTGGTATTTCAGTCATGTTTTATTGTAAATGGACAATTAATAGAATTTTAGTGTAAAACTAATGATCCATAAAATATTCCAACTATTAAAACTTGTCGCATTAAAAGGTACCTCCTACAAAATTAATAATACCTCTGTATTTGTCGCGACCATCAAAAACTTGATTCCGATGATTAAAAAATAGTTTCCCTATTCTATCATAAATGAATGTATCAGTGCTGTTCTTATATACCATTTAAGACATTTTAGCATACAGCGACCCACGTTATCCAAAACAGCATGTCTAGTTATAATTGTATTCGCCTAATTGAAATCAGAGAATTTCATAAAAATATAAAAGTTTGGTTGGTTTAATATTAATTAACATTGCAAGCTTATTGTTTGCATTTACAAAGAAAGTAACACATATTGGTTTTGAATTTCTGAAATACTGCACCAAATGTAAGGACATTCAAAATAATTCAAAATATTTTTGAATTAGGGTTCCAAATGAGTAAGTTTACAGAGAGTTTTAACAATAATTTAACTGCCACAAAGTCTAACCCCACTATTTCGTGTCAATATTTATGATAGACTATCCATTGTGAATTTAATTTTCATATTTGTCAATTAGGTTAATTAACCCATACTAAATCCTCACCGCTATGGCCACTTCATTTAAATGTCCAGACCAATTAAAATGAAGCCCCGATGAAAAGTATTGTTATTATAAATACTGGCATATTAATAAGGCTGTTCGTATTGAAATAAGATATTCATTTTACTGCCTTGCCTTTCATACATGTATGAAACACTCGGATTGTAGATTTTTAATTCTGATAATGCTAACGATTGCTACTGTTAATTAACAACCATGATTCACGGCTGGTTATAAAGTCCTGACTTTAGTATAAAAGCCTCAAAATAGCCCCAGAGAAAATGTTCTGATCATGTTATACATTATGATACTCAGAGAGGTTTTGTCACACATTTCTAAATAATAAAGCATTTTTAAAAACATAAAATTTGGCATGTTAATATATTAAACATTACTCTAAAACAATTATATAATGTATTTATTTTCTACACTTTCTATACTCAGCAAAAATAGAAACGCCCCTATTTTTTTGCTGGTATTCCCATAGGCCAGTTTTTGAGGGCATAGGGAAGCTTGAACAGCGCTTTAATTAAACAATGTTTGATGTTTTTAAGCACACTTCACTGAGTACTAAATATTCCTTTAAACAGTTTCAAAATTTGCAAGCAATACTCTTTTATGGATGCTATGAAAACCTTAAAGGGAGGTAATTTGATGATTTTTGATAATCAAAAGCTACTACCTACACAGTTGGTGTTGTGTTTTACTGTGATTTATTTTTGAAAGCAACATATAGAGAATATTGTCTTGAACAAATTGAGGTAATGGTTTTAGATGTTATGTGTTTCTACCAAAAAAGCATAGTTTAAGAAAAAGTGGGATAACTACCTTGTGCTCTGAACTTTTCAAAAAAATATTTTGTCTGGACTATTGGCGGTTGTCGATCTAATTATTATATATACATTGGACATGTAACACATACACAGACAGAGCTACATCAGTTATAAAAGAGGGACGTTTCCATTTTTGCTGAGTATAGAACAAAATTATTATCCCTGACTATCAATTTTTTTTCGATTAATAGCTGTACCTGTAAAAATAAGATCAGTGTTTGATCAGAATGCTGAAACCCTTACCTTGAAGCAGACGAAAACTAACTTAACTGCAGCGTATATCTAATGTGTGCAGTGCCTACTGCCCGCTGTGGTGTTTGATCAGAATGCTGAAACCCTTACCTTGAAGCAGACAAACTAACTAACTGCAGTGTATATCTAATGTGTGTAGTGCCTACTGCCCACTGGGGTTTAAATGAAAAAATATGGTAAGTAGATAAATGCTTGTAAATGTAGCACTATATGATTGTGCATTAAAAGGGGTATGATCAGGCTTTTCATGGGGGTCTAGGGGCGCAGCTTAAAATTGATAAATATGATATTTTATATAAAATATAATGAATGATTAAGACTAAAACTGAGTCCTTATTTACAAGGAAATTTTTTCTACACAGTAATGTACCATATGTGCAATCCTAGGTTACGCATCTTGAGTTTTATTCAAACTTTTAACATTTGCAACTCAATGTATTTATCCTGCTTCATTTTGACTTTAAAACTGCTTGCATATAATTAAATAAAAAATTTAGATTTCGATTTGCTTCCAAATGTTTTAATATATTATTGGTGCAATATAACCAACAGTTAGTAATATGCAAAAATAATTTGCTGTATACTATTCTTATAATTAATATTAATGATTGAGTAAATGCAAGTTATGTAGAAAAACTAAACCGTTAGTTTTTAAAAAAATCAAGATTGTCGAATGTCCCTTTAACCCTTAGCCTACTAAGCACGACTATAATAGCCTTTGCGTCCATCGTAAACCCAGATCAGCCTGCGAGTAACTAGAGGCTGATCAGGGTTTACAATGTGCAGCTGATCAGTCATTTCCCCCAAAACACCCCTTTGTCACACAAATGGAATGGCCTAAATTCAAAGAAGGAACAGTCCATTATATATATGTAGCAGGTTAAGGGTTAATCACAATCTATGGTGAATTCCAATTCCAGCCCTGAATAACGTGCTGCTAACACCAGAGTTTGAATTGTTACAATGTTAATGTATCATGAATCAGAATGTTTTCAAATTAATTTTTTTCTAGAAAATGTGTGATACCCTGCCTGAAGTAGATTTTGAACAAACCTGAAAAAACAACACCAGTATATGAACGTATGTATACAGGAGCATAGCTGTGGTACCTAAATCAGTCTGTAGGTCTATAGGGGTCCCCCGGAACTTTTAACATTTGCAACTCAATGTATTTATCCTGCCTCATTTTGACTTTAAAACTGCTTGCATATAATTAAATAAAAAATTTAGATTTCGATTTGCTTCTCTATTTTACTAAATGTTTTAATATATTATTGGTGCAATATAACCAACAGTTAGTAATATGCAAAAATAATTTGCTGTATACTATTCTTATAATTAATATTAATGATTGAGTAAATGCAAGTTATGTAGAAAAACTAAACCGTTAGTTTTAAAAAAAATCAAGATTGTCGAATGTCCCTTTAACCCTTAGCCTACTAAGCACGACTATAATAGCCTTTGCGTCCATCGTAAACCCAGTTCAGCCTGCGAGTAACTAGAGGCTGATAAGGGTTTACAATGTGCAGCTGATCTGTCATTTTCCCCAAAACACCCCTTTGTCACACAAATGGAATGGCCTAAATTCAAAGAAGGAACAGTCCATTATATATATGTAGCAGGTTAAGGGTTAATCACAATCTATGGTGAATTCCAATTCCAGCCCTGAATAACGTGCTGCTAACACCAGAGTTTGAATTGTTACAATGTTAATGTATCATGAATCAGAATGTTTTCAAATTAATTTTTTTCTAGAAAATGTGTGATACCCTGCCTGAAGTAGATTTTGAACAAACCTGAAAAAACAACACCAGTATATGAACGTATGTATACAGGAGCATAGCTGTGGTACCTAAATCAGTCTGTAGGTCTATAGGGGTCCCCCGGAATTTTTCTTAATAGAAGGAAGACACATCCTGCATTCTAACTGTATTTTAAGCAGCAAACAATATATGTTCAACCCGCGATTTCAAGCTTTTTTAATCTGCGATTTCGCAACAAAAACTTTGGAACAAAACAAAATAACATATATTAATATGAATACTTGCTTTCTGAAAATCTTCCGAAATTTTGCACAATCATGGTGTGTTTGGTTCCAAAAGACCGCGAGCGAAAACAGTTCGACTTTTATTTTCTGAAAATACCACGAGTAAAAATTGGTATGAGCTGACCATACCCTCCACTCCCTACCCCACTCAGTTTTTATTGCTTTTTTGGCATTTTTTAATTTTTTTTATTTCTGGGGACATGGTGGCTATAGGCAGCTACGGTATATATCAATTATGTATTATAAATGAGTTGGAAGAATAGTTCCATGTTTTTTGTGACTTATCAATGTTTACGGTAGGTGAAAACTTGTATGAGTTTATCCCCATTATTTATCAAAACTAGCAATTAAAATAATTACAAAATACTTTTCAAAAAAAAAAAAAAATCAGCTTTTTGAATAAAGGGGCTAGAAAGAACAAAATAAGACATTTTTGTGGAGTTAGGTATGTTTTGATACATGAACAAATGTAAAACACAGACTTCAAGATGCATTGCCATGTGTGCCCTTTAAAATAATATTTATAATAAAAACCACTGTAGCTGGTATAGCGGCAGAAATGAAACAAAATATATTTATTTTATGAATATAATATGTTAACTGATGTACAGTGCTTTGCGGGGTATAGAATCACTTGGGTTAAACGTCTAATTTTAAAATGAAAGGAAAATGTCTATTTAATTTCTGATTTCGATTTACCCTTTTAGTTGTATGATAGCAAAATTTCTAAAATTATTGTCCTGAATCCGTGATTTTTTAATAGGTGTTTTTGCACCAATATTTACATAATTTCATTTTATCCTTAAAAGTGCCAAACTGCAACAAGTTACCTTAATTGATGATTGCATTTTGACTTTTGTCCCTAACATTTGTTAAAAGAGCAAATATTTATTTCTGAGTTTATTGTGACAGTATGAATTGTTCATTTCAAAAACACACTTCATTCAGGTAATATAGAATCATTTTTTCTGAGAGGTGTTGCACATAGTGATATATTTTGTATGGAAAAATGTCCCAAATAATTTCACCGTTGAATAAATGTATTCTTATATGATATATCTTCAAGCCTGGAAAGTTTTAAAATAATCTAAAATATATGAGCTGAGAAAATTTAATTTAAACAGAAAATGATTCTTTACTACCAATGATTCTATACACCCCAAAGCACTGTATGCAGTCTTTTGAAACTGGAATTTATTTAATAAAACGTTAAAGTAATGACAATATACCATCATTAGAAAGAGAAATAAATTTGGGATGGATATTTGTCAGAAACGTATTTACATACAACTCTTCATGATATGTGTGTTTAAAATCTGGCAATATTTTGTCATGGATATAAATCCATGATTTTGTGAAATTTCTGCACTGTGCCACCTGAAATTTAGATACATTTCGCAGTTTCCTATCTATTTGTTATTTAAGGCTGTGGAATAAGACAACATATGCATTGTCTTTGGATGGACTCGCAGTCTTTTGTATGAAAGACCAAAGCGAGGAACTGTAACTAGAGTGCGACAGACAATACAAGGGAGACTACTTACTGATGGCAGACAGACATAAAAGTAGAGGAGTTAGTCCCCTTATGTTCTTAAACCTAGCTGGTTTGACTCCGACCAGCCATATTTTTTGACGGCCTTCTCACATAATAGTTTGTGTTTTTATCTTTCAATTTATTTTGCAACTGCAGTTTCATATTGATTAAGGGACACAACTATTTAAGTACGTTAGGGTTAGTCATCCTGAGTTACTGCTGTTAATGCGTTTGCAACTACATGTACTGTTACCCAAAGTTTACAACTCATAATGCTGCTGCTGCTGCTGCTACTGCTGCTACTGATGATGCTGCTGATGCTGCTGCTGCTCATTCTGCCACATCTGTAACAAATAGTCTGCTTAAACTAATGGATGAAACAAATTGTTATAAACCAAAGAGAAAGAACTCATCCCATCGTATTATCGATAACAACATCATAGTTACCTCCCTTATGTTTACCCGAAAAATGTCAACCATCGTGTAAATAAATAAAGAAATAAATTTGGAGCAAACAAAACATGCCAGAAAATCATCAGTCTTCCAGTGCATAAACTACAGCATTAATGCTCTTTGGGGATGATTCAGGATTGTAAGTTAGTCTAGGCTAGAAGCAGGTGTTTGTAACTACATGCTGCATATTACTTTAATAGGACCTTAAATCATGTTAGGGTTTTGATTTTTACCCAAAGCTGCTCCTTCTGCCGCAACTAAGATTGCTGCTGTTTAACAAATAGTCTGCTAAAACTAATGTACTGCGCTGCTGTTGCTCCAACAACTAATATTGTTTCTGTTGCTAAAAATATACCGTTAAAATACGGTGTTCCGTTAGGGCCATCGTACCATCGCGCATCGACCTTTACAAGTCGATGCGCGATAGTACGATGGTACGATGGCGATGGAGCGATGGTACGATGGCGATGGTACGATGAAGCGATGGTACGATGGCGATGGTACGATGGTACGATGGCGATGACGCGATGGACCATCGCGTCATCGCCATCGTACCATCGCACCATCGCCATCGTACCATCGTACCATCGCGCATCGACTTTAAACGCGATGGTACGATGGTACGATGGTAAGATGGTCCATCGTACCATCGCGCATCGACCTTTTACAAGTCGATGCGCGATGGTACGATGGTACGATGGCGATGGTACGATGGTACGATGGCGATGGCACGATGGACCATCGCATCATCGCCATCGTACCATCGTGACATCGCCATCGTACCATCGTGCCATCGCACCATCGCAGTCGATGTGCGATGTTGCATCGCCTCCTGCTGCATCGTACCATCGCTCCATCGCCTCCGTTTAGACATGCGCACATCAAAACAAAACAAAAATGGAGGACATCATAGATGCAAAGATTCGACAATAAGTTTTGGACATGTTTCTTACCGAGAAATTCATGTTTTGCTGAGCCTAAATGAAGGGATATATTTAAGAAAAGTATTGTCGAATCTTTGCATCCATGATATACGGTAAGAATGTCCTCCATTTTTGTTTTGCTTTGATGTGCGCATGTCTAAACGGAAGGCGATGGGGCGATGGTACGATGGAGTAGGGAGCGATGCAACATCGCACATCGACTGCGATGGTGCGATGGCACGATGGTACGATGGCGATGTCACGATGGTACGATGGCGATGACGCGATGGTCCATCGTGCCATCGCCATCGTACCATCGTACCATCGCCATCGTACCATCGTACCATCGCGCATCGACTTGTAAAAGGTCGATGCGCGATGGTACGATGGACCATCTTACCATCGTACCATCGTACCATCGCGTTTAAAGTCGATGCGCGATGGTACGATGGTACGATGGCGATGGTGCGATGGTACGATGGCGATGACGCGATGGTCCATCGCGTCATCGCCATCGTACCATCGTACCATCGCCATCGTACCATCGCGTCATCGTACCATCGCCATCGTACCATCGCTCCATCGCCATCGTACCATCGTACCATCGCGCATCGACTTGTAAAGGTCGATGCGCGATGGTACGATGGCCCTAACGGAACACCGTATTAAAACGTATGTTAACTACTGCTCCCCATACCTGTCAAGTCTCACGCATTGGGATTGAGACACGTATATTTTTTATGTAAAATCACCCTCACACGCATTCAGTTTGGAGTTTACGTTCTCACGCATTCTGAAAATTTAACCAAAATGTTTTTTTGTCTGCGATTTTTTATAATAAATATTAGCATATTTCATACCAAAAATCAATAAAATTGAGTATAATCAGGATTCCGTATATTGTGTGACTTAATGCATGACCATATGGACAGTATAATAAGTTTACCTCTAAGCTAAAATTCATGAAATTTAAACATAGACCGTCTCGGACCTGAGCGGACTTCACCCCACTGGCCACTTGGGTCCCATCTCACGACTGACTTACACTGGGCCTTGACAGCTATGCAACTCTACTTTTTAACACTGCTGCTGTAACTTCTACTACTTTTATAAATGATGTTTCGTCTGCTGCTGTTCTACACATACAATTAATTCTGCTGCTATCTACTACTGCTGGAAAGAATCAAAGTGCTGAAGGCACTGATGGGCGGTGCTTTTGTAAGAGTTGGAATGGATGGGAAATGGAAGTGCTGTAAATATAACTTCCATGATTTGTTTTTTACATTCAATGATGTTTCAGATTATTGATATTCGTTACCAATTTCGTATTTCATGTTCATTTTATCATTTTTTGTTCATGTTCATTATAATAGAAACTTACCCCATCATAAGTAAAATGGACCACATCATAATGTAAAGTGACCATATCATAATGAAAAGCGACCACATCATAATACAAAGTAACCACATCATAATGGAAAGTAACCACATCATAATGTAAAGTGACCACATCATATTGAAAAGCGACTACATAATAATGGAAAGTAACCACATCATAATGAAAAGCGACCACATCATAATGAAAGCGACCACATCATAATGGAAAGTAACCACATCATAATGAAAAGTGACCAAATCATAATAGACACTTGTCACATCATAATGAAAAGTAACCACATCATAATGTAAAGTGACCACATCATAATGTAAAGTGACCACATCATAACATAAAGTGACCACATCATAATGAAAAGTGACCACATCATAATGGAAAATGACCACATCATAAAGACAAATGACCACATCATAAGGAAAGTGACCACATCATAATGACAAATGACCACATCATAATGTAAAGCGACCACATCATGCTGGAAAGTGACCACATCATAATGAAAGTGACCATATCATAATGGAAAATGACCATCAAAGTCGTGTTTGGTGTTCCATACAGAAATGCCATATTTTACCTGGTTAAGATGATGGGCCTTTCATCCGATCTTTAACATCAATGAAATCCCGAAAAACCAGCCAGATCGGACCACTTGCAACGGAGTTATGGCCTTTGATTGAGTAAACAAATGCTATATTTTGCCTTGATAAGAAAATAGGGCATTCATTTTCATCCGATCTTTACCAAACTTTATCAGATTGCTAATATGAATGAAAGCTTGGACAATTTCAAAAACCGTTAACAGCGGAGATGATAGGGGTTTGTTTTCACTCAATCTTCACCACACTTTACCAGCGTACTATTAATTTGAATAAAAGCTTAGACAAGTTCGAAAATTGCATCAGTAAATCCATGGTCCTTGATTTAGTTAAAAATTAATTTTGAATATTTTCTGTCTGAAACATCAGTGCATAACTCTGGTTGATTACATCTCTGGTTCGAAAGCCATCAGGTTAGATCAGTAACACAGAAGTTATGGTGCCTGGTTTAGTTACCGTACCTTTTTCTTCTCATGAATAGGATAGGTCCTTTGTTTCATTCGATCTTTAAAAACATGGCCAGAATGTTGATGTTTCCTCTAATCGTTATCAATCTTGGCAGATTGATGATATCAATGAATACATGGAAGTTAAAAAAAATACATTCAGATCAGACCAGTAAGAAACTAGGGACTAAATCATCATTGCCATGGCTAACACAGGAAATTAAAAGGTTAATCAGGAAAAGAGATCACCTGTTTCAAAATCGTAAACAATCAAACAGCAGAGACAGAACAAAACTAAATAAAATTAAAAACATCATCAAACACAAAATCAAAACAGCACACACAAAGTACATTGAAAACATCCTAAACATACAGCAACAACAACAGGACAAAATACAGTCTTCTAAATGTTCAACCAAGAAACTTTATAGTCTCATTAAAAATTCCAGACAAGACTCGCACGGTATTGCACCTCTAACAACACAGATAAAGCAAACATACTCAATAGACAATTTCAGTCAGTATTCTCGCACATGTCACCCCTCAGACTAGGACAGTCATGTCTAAATGCAATCAACTAAATATCCACAGATGCCAGACATAACAATCAGTAAAAATGGAGTTCACAAACTACTTACAAACCTTAAAACAGACAAAGCAGCAGGGCCAGATAACATTAAACCTCTCCTCCTTAAAGAACTCTCTAATGAAATTGCAGATATTGTCCAAATTATTTTTCAGAAATCTCTTTCCAGTGGCGAACTACATTCTGACTGGAAGAAAGCGAATGTAGCTCCTTTGTATAAAAAGGGTGATACAAGCGACCCAGCAAATTACAGACCTAACTTGCATTCTATGTAAGCTTCTTGAACATATTGAACATATTGTTGCTTCTAACCTGTCATCTCATTTCAAACAGCATAATATAATTTATGATCTTCAACACGGCTTCCGAGAAAGACGTTCCTGTGAAACCCAGCTCCTCGGACTAGTGGATGACCTCACTAGAAATCTCTCTCTCTCTAAGCAAACTGACTTAATTCTCTTGGATTTTAGTAAAGCCTTTGACAAGGTCAATCATCTAAAACTTCTCTTTAAACTTCATGAACATGGCGCCTCACCGGCTGTTACTAAGGTACTGAGGTACCTGTAACATCTGGTGTGCCACAAGGCTCTGTTCTCGGACTCTTTCTCTTTCTTCTTTACATAAATGATCTCCCTGAATCTATAGCCTCACAAGTGCGATTATTTGCAGATGACACCGCAGTCTACATCACTATAAATAACCCGTCTGACTGTCAAACACTACAATCTGATCTTCTTCTTCTTGAGAAATGGAAGTCTAAGTGGGACATGGAGTTCAATCCCAGTAAATGTCAAGTTCTCCATATAACCAGAAATAAAAACTCCCTAAAACACCAATATAAACTTCATGGTCAAACACTAGAAGCGCTGTCGGATGCAAAATATCTAGGCGTGACATATCTCATGATTTATCCTGGAACACACATATTAATCGTATCACAACAACAGCAATTGAATTGAATTGAATGTTGTTTAACGGCTCATCAACACAGTACAGGTTATTTAGAGCCGCCCCAGAGAGAGGGGAAGGATACATAGGAATCCGGGAACCTGCCCTACTCTTATTATCGAATAGATTCCTATGGTTCTTTAACGTGCTCGGAGGATAGACCGATACACGGGACCGCCCGGTTTACGTCCCCATCCGACGGACGAGGCTAAGGAAAAGTGTCTTGCCCAAGAACACACCGAGGGAACACAGTGGCACCACGGAGGATTGAACCGGGGGCCTCCGGTTACAAATCCGCCGCGCTACCGACTGCGCCACACAACAACAGCAAACAGAACGTTAGGCTTCCTAAAAAGAAACATACCCACAAAACACGAAAAAGTACGCGAACTTGCATATACCACTCTCGTAAGGCCACAACTGGAATACGCATCCACAGTCTGGTCACCATACACTCTCACTAACATAAATAAAGTAGAAATTATACAACGCCGCACAGTCAGATGGGCAAAAAACAACTATTCACCGTATCACAGTGTAACAGATATGCAAACAAATCTTGGCTGGAGAACACTAAAAGACAGAAGAACCGACTCAAAATTGTTATTGTTTTATAAAATATTCCATCACCAGGTTGAAATTCCAATGCCTCCTTATCTCCAACACCCTATCAGAATGACAAGACACATGCACCCGAATTCTCTCATACGAATTCATGCAAATCCAAACTTCTACAAATTTTATTTTTTCCCCCACACAGTCACACTATGGAATTCGCTTCCTCATAGTATTGCTGTCCTGCCAAACATAGATCTGTTTAGGCAGTCAGTCGTCAGCCAGTTGAATCACCATTGAGATCCGGAAGTTGTTGTTTTTAAACTCTTTTTTATTTCTTCTATTAACACTCCTTTATTTCACTTATTCACTGAGATAGTCTTATCTATCTACTTTTAACTTTTCTCACTATTCTCACCGACAAACGCACTTTTTCCTGCTTAAAATACCCGTGAGGGGAGTACAGCAGTATAAACAGATATAGATAGATAGTAACACTGTAGTTATGGCCATAGACCTTTTTTCAACTTCAAAATAAACCATTAAATACAAATTAAAAATTGCTGATTTTGCTATATATATTCAGATATGTGTTATTTTACTTAGACATACTCAAAAGGTGTTTAATTATGTTTAATAAGTAAATTATGTCAGCGTTTTCTCAAAGGTCAGCGTTTTCCTCACCAATTTTGGGTCAGCGGACAATATCAGCCATGAAAGTCAGCGAATTAGACGGACCTTATAACGCGCATGCGTAGTAATGTTATATCTAAAAGAACAAATAACGGACATAGGTGCCAGGTTGCTATCAAGAAAAGCTCTGTAAATTAGTTTGACCAAAGACACAAGCTATCCGAAAAACTACTTAAGAAGTTCTGAAAAGTCTCCTCCAAAAAATCGAAAATTTTGTCAACAAAGTATGTATAGTTTGTTGACAAAATTTTCGACTTTTTGGAGGAGACTTTTCAGAACTTCTTAACGTCTCACACCACAATTAATTTTCCATAGGGTCCCATTGTAATGTTTTTGTTCGTGGCATAGAGATAAAAAAGATTTTGCAACGTGTAGTTATGCTTAAATTCTTCATTGATCCAATATCTGCATGTTATTAACTTTTAATAAATATTTACCAGATTTTATGCTCCGAAAAAAAATAATCGGGGGCATATTATAAAGTCCGTCTGTCCGGATTCTGACCGTCATTCCGAAGTTCGTGTCCGGACCGTAACTTCACAACCCCTAGAGGGATTTTTAAATAACTTGGCACAAGTGATCACCACAACAAGACGATGTGTCCCCCGCAAAACCCAGGTCCGTACATAAAAGGTCAAGGTCACACTTGAAATTCATAGGTCAAAAACAGGTACGCAATTTCGTGTCCGGACCGTAACTTCACAACCCCTGCAGGGATTTTTAAATAACTTGGCACAAGTGATCACCATAACAAGACGTTGTGTCCCCCGCAAAACCCAGGTCCGTACCTCAAAGGTCAAGGTCACACTTGAAGTTCATAAGTCAAAAACTGGTACGCAATTTCGTGTCCGGACCGTAACTTCACAACCCCTGCAGGGATTTTTAAATAACTTGGCACAAGTGATCACCATAACAAGACGATGTGTCCCCCGCAAAACCCAGATCCGTACCTCAAAGGTCAAGGTTACACTTGAAGTTTATAGGTCAAAAACAGGTACGTAATTTCGTGTCCGGACCGTAACGTCACAACTCCTTCAGGGATTTTTAAATTACTTGGCACAAGTGATCACCATAACAAGACAATGTGTCGCGCGCAAAACCCAGGTCCGTACCTCAACGGTCAAGGTCAAACTTGCAGTTCATAGGTGAAAAACAGGTATGCAGTTTCATGTCCGGACCGTAACGTCACAACCCCAGCAGGGATTTTTAAATAACGTGGCACAAGTGATCACCATAACAAGACGATGTGTCGCGCGCAAAACCCAGGTCTTCAAGGTCAAGGTCACACTTGGAGGTCAAAAGTCAAATTGTGTCCAGTCAATAACTCTGGCATTCATGGACGGATTTTCAAATAACTTGGCACAAGTGCTCACCACAACAAGACGGTGTGTCGCGCACAAAATCCAGGTATGTGGCCCCAAGGTCAAGGTCACATTTAGAGGTCATAGGTCAAATCGTGTCCGGTCAATAACTTTTGCATGCCTGGACGGATTTTCAAATAACTTGGCACAAGTGCTCACCACAACCAAATGAGGTGTCGTGCACAAATCCAGGTCCACGGCTCCAAGGTCAAGGTCATACTTAGAGGTCAAAGGACAATCCGGGGGCATTTATCACTTACAGTGATATTTCTTTTTTAATTTCATGTTTGCGTGACACCTATCAAAATTTAGACAAAAATACAACCCCGTGGAGATTAGACCCATGATGTGTAAAATGAGGCAGAATTAGCTAGACCTCTTATATCAACATGCATTTTTCTGGGATCTCTTCCTAAAATGCTGTAGATTTAGAACCTGGTAAAGATAAATCAATGTATCCTGTAAAATGTAGAAAAGCGAACTTGTTTTGTTTTATCTACCTCCTTCATCTGTACGGCACGAGTATTCAAGGGAGATAATAGTGTTGTGAGTCCTTAAGGTGATTTTTTTTCCTAATGATCACCTCAATAATAATTGAACATGTATACAAATCAATTACACGCTGAAAAGTGCTAAAATTTTGATTCCATGTTTATTGCTTTTCAAATTATTCAAGTTTTAGTGACCTAGGGTATAGGTCGAACTTCAGGCCGAGTACCTTTAATATTTTGAAAATCTACAGTAGTGATAAGGATTTTGCATTTTCCTGATCATTTGTGCTCAGCTATGTCTGAAACTTTCAAATATACATGAAAAGGCATCTCTACATCTGAATATAGCATAAAAACGATCTTTAAGAAATGATTATTATAAAAAATGCTGAAAATAATAAGCTCAAACTAAGGGTTACCCGTCAAAATTTTGATTTTCCAGGAAAGGTATCAGTCTCTCGCTTTAATTTTGACATATTTTTAAAGCAGTCTGTCTTCATTGATAAGTGTGTTTATTTTACAAGCCAATAGCTGTAATATAAAGCTAAAAGTATGCTTATACCTGTATTGGTTTTGAAAATATAGTTAATTTTTAGTTAAACATGATATCAAGTAAAATTTCAGCTAATTCCTGCAATATGAAGATAAATTGAAGTAACTACACACACACAGACGGGATTTCTGAATAACCGTGTTAACTGTATCCTAACATGTCTGAAACGTTCACAGATACACAAACAATGCTTAGAGGTGAAGGATGTAAGATACCCGTTCTGCAGCTCTAAAGCGCAAGGGCTTAGAGATGAATGATGGTAATTCCCATTCTGAAGCTTTAAATTGCAAGGCATTAGAGATGAATGATGAAAGATACCTGTTCTGAAGCTCTAAAGCGCAATGCCTTAGCATTGAAGGATGAAAGATACCCGTTATGCAGCTCTAAAGCGCAATACCTTAGAGATGACGGATGAAAATGCCATTCTGCAGCTCTAAAGCGCAATGCCTTAAGAATAACGAATAAAAGATACCCATTCTGCAGCTCTTTCTTAACGTCTCACACCACAATTAATTTTCCATAGGGTCCCATTGTAATGTTTTTGTTCGTGGCATAGAGATAAAAAAGATTTTGCATTATGTATTTATGCTTAAATTCTTCATTGGTCCAATATATGCATGTTATTAACTTTTAATAAAAATATTTACCAGATTGAACTTTTTTTAATTTCATGTTTGCCTATCAAAATTTACACAAAAATACAACCCGTGGAGATTAGACCCATGATGTGTTAAATGAGGCAGAATTAGCTAGAAATCTTATATCAACATGCATTTTTCTGTGATCTCTTCCTAAAATGCTGTAGATTTAGAACCTGGTAAAGGACTCACACCACTATTATCTCCCTTGAATACTCGTGCCCTACAGATGAAGGAGGTAGATAAAAAAAACAAGTTCGCTTTTCTACATTTTACAGGATACACTGATTTATCTTTACCAGGTTCTAAATCTACAGCATTTTAGGAAGAGATCCCAGAAAAATGCATGTTGATATAAGATTTCTAGCTAATTCTGCCTCATTTTACACATCATGGGTCTAATCTCCACGGGGTTGTATTTTTGTCTAAATTTTGATAGGTGTCACGCAAACATGAACTTAAAAAAAGTTCAATCTGGTAAATATTCGTTAAAAGTTAATAGCATGCAGATATTGGATCAATGAAGAATTTAAGCATAAATACATGTTGCAAAATCTTTTTTATCTCTATGCCACGAACAAAAACATTACAATGGGACCCTATGGAAAATTAATTGTGGTGTGAGACGTTAAGATAAATCAATGTATCCTGTAAAATGTAGAAAAGCGAACTTGTTTTGTTTTATCTACCTCCTTCATCTGTCTTTCCGCTACGAAAAGGAGCCATAAAATCTATATTTGAAGCATTAAGAAAATTAATTTTATATATTTAGAAACATACTAATGAAATATGTTTGCAGTAAAAAAATTAGTTAAATCAAACTTCAAATTATTTTTTTGTCAATACTTTTGTGTTATGACTCCATTTTGACCATACGAAAAGGACTTTCCGTCTACGAAACGGAGTCATTAAATCAATATCTAAAGCTGTATACACATTAATTTTATATACTTAGAAATAGATTATTAGAATATGTTTGCTTTGAAGAAATTAGTTAAATCAAACTTTAAATGAATTTGTTGTCAATATTTTAGTATATTATGACTCTCTTTTTACCGTACGAAAAGGACTTTCTTTCTGCGACTATGTCTTCATGTTAAAGCTGCTCGACTTTTATACCTACTTTTTATGTAAATTACCTAAGTTCGAAACGCAGTTAAATGCCCTTCATAAAATCATTAATGTGTATAGAAACATATACACACAAACACAAAATAAACATGAAATAAAACTTATAATATTTAATTCCGTGAAGAATACTTCTGTGTTTTTATTCTGTCGTATTGCCTCACGAAAAGGAGTTTCCGCAACTGGGCTGTGCACACTTTCTTTTTCAACTGAGTATAGATACCTTTACTGTATTGGTATATAGTCATCAAACTCTTAAGAACTCAGTAAATATATGTATTAGTAATGAATGACATAAAAGGGTAAATTTATACCAAACAAATGTGTGTACTATCATTTCATGGAACAAGTCTCTATTATACGAAACTTATATATCTACTTATTCAGCCGTGGGTCAGAGTTTGTAGTCAAGAGATTGATGCTACATCTATTGTCGTATATTTTATATATGACTTTATATTTACTTTATACGTACTTGTTCAGTCTGTCTATATTATTTTAATTATTCACTCTGTTCATTTCAGGAGATGAAAAGAAAACGACAACAACACTGACTCATTATAGTTGTAATATTTCCAAATGTAAATTTATCTATTACATAGCATTAACATATCAATTATTTTAAACAAACATAATACAAGACACAATTAAGAACTTATCATAACAATGTATGTATTACTTGAGTGAGAGTAGCATATACAGTATTTTTCTAACAAATTCAATGAAAGAAAAAGAAAGAACTGGAATAGAGATTATCTGAAACAAAAGTTCATCCGGGATATAAAGAAGGTGGTTTAAAAAGCTTCAAGTATAACATTCAACGATGTTTTGGGCGAACATTAAAACAATACCGTTAAAGTTTGCTCTTTATATGTATAAAATATGTTGTTATAAAATATGAATAAATAAACTATTTTGACATACACTGTTTCTGTTACCGGATTAATGTATTATTAACTCATTACAGATTACATACATGACGAAGCAAATATTAAAATCATAAAACACATCCACGTAGTGACTTAATGTATTATACCTAATATTCGACTAAATTATTATTAACATTTGTCATCTGACATTAAATCTCTAGCTCCGCCCTCTAGCTCTAGCTCCACCCTCTATTGATCGAAACAACCGATACCATGTGACATTTAGTAAAAAACAACCAACGCGTGTTATTAATCCTATTACCACTCTGCATCCCAATAAACTATTAACGACATCTGTGCCTTTTATAACTGAATCAGCATGAGAAGTTTCAGTAATACTACATTTTTCATGTATTGATGTTTTTTATAATGGAATAATTGAGAATATTTAATACTTATAGGCATTCAGATAAGACTGAACTTTTAGAAAAAATATATCATTGAGAGAATTTAAACAAACAAAAGAGACACGCACAGCAATATGGATTTGTTTTGTGATAATTTGTACAATAATTAATCTGTTATTGCTAAATATGGTTGTTTGTTATTTTAATCACTGTTGAGTTAAAAAAAAAAAGTTCATTATTGCTATGTGCATCTTATAAGAAATGGAATACACAGATACATACCTCACAGCAATACAATCCGTTTACATTTTTCCGAACACACAGAACACAAAACACTATGTTTCCAATTTTCAAAATGATAGAACAGAAGAATATTTGAAGCCATGCGTTATATACGAACTAAAACAAAAATAATTACATTAGCTCAAAAATTAAAATAACAACTTACCAATGATAATTATTGTTTTTCAACGACGTCTGATCCTATCAGTGTTCCAGAAATAGGATAGCCCGACGCCCGGGGCTAGTCAAAATTGAAGTCGGGCTGTAACAAATTCCATGCAGTTAGCCCATCGGGCTAGTCCTAAATTTTTTTTTAAAAAAATCCCACTGCCTAAATTACAAGATCTGTGTATAACAAACACGCGCCCGTCAGGCACCTGTAATAAAACATCCCCCGCATGTGTCATAATCTGTTAATTGCACTCGCTTGGGTAATTCCAATTAGCATAGATTTTTTTTTTAATTTTCTCCGTATTTAATGAATTATAATGAATATCTGAATCCGTTAAATCAGATTCAGCTTTAACATAATGAGATGTCGTCAGCTTGGTATAAGTAATAGTTAGAATCAGGTCTCAGTGAGCTGGTTCATTTAAATACATTTTACTGAAACGAGATACGTAAAAGAATTGCCAAACAAGATAATGATAACTGACAAAGACAAATACAAACGGACATATTATGTTTAAGGCAAGTAAAAAACAGGGCTTGTGACAAAAAACTCAGTTCTAGTGAAAAAAAAACCAGGGCTAGTGATTTTCAGGACCCCACTAGCCTGGGCTAGTCCCATAAAAAATAATTCTTGGAGCACTGCCTATATTTAAATCAAGTAGCTGAAATCCGACGTGATCATAAAGATGTGATAATCCAATCAACATCAATCAAAGGAAAAGCGACAAAACTGTCAACTGTTTGTACTAGACAAACAATTAATTTAACGTTGATTTCATTTCTTTTTCTTTCAATATTCTATTAATCTGTTTCTTAATATATAAACATCTCTATATATTTTCAATATTCTATTAATCTGTTTCTTATTATATAACAGAATTGTATAACACTTTAAGATATTGATTTTTGATTTCTTTTCGTATTCATACACATACAATATTACTTTTTTTCCATCATTTACCTCGGCATTCACTTAATATCAATATATTATCAATAAATTAATAATTTACTGCTTATTATCAATGATCCATTATGTTTATGTTCGATATACTAGATATTGATAACAATGAATCACTATATATCTATATATGTGGTACGCTTGCTCTCG